>OX608082.1:42168310-42452336 GCA_951509765.1 Sphenella marginata
TTGCATATTTTTAAATGTTTGCACGGCATGAATAGTACATTGGGCTCAACCTCCAAACAAATTACGCACCCAAAAAGCGAATTAATGTCAGTGACATTACGACGCATGACCAAAAACGAATTAAAGTCAGTGGCGTTAATTCGTATAATATTTTGACTTTAGTTCGCTTTGGACATGCGAATTAATGTCATTGAGTCATTTGGGTTTGAGATTCGACGAAGTAGCGCCGCAGGCGAAAGTTTGACTTAGGTCAGATCCCCAATTCAGGGCGTGATCCATGGTATTTATGTGCAGAACTCCTTTCGCATTGGCGGCCTTCGGCCGCTCTTCAAAAAATTACCCTGGGCTACGCCATTCCAACTCCGGGTGTGTGCCATAGCCGTGGCTGCCGCCACGATGATGTCTTTCCGTGCCACGTTTCCCACTTTTTTGGCTCAGCGTAATGTGCCATTACAACAACCACATGAAAATGACAGAAAATTTTGAACTTTAACTGGAAATAACTTTTGAACTGTTGAAAAAAATCTCATTTCAGATTGTAAATCTAGACATGGGTAATCGTTTACGTGGGGTACCGAGCGCTAATACATAACCAAAAATGTTGAGATATGTATCAGGAGACGCGCTTTGGTCCCAGGAGCATGAATATAACTCCGCTGAACCAATATTTTTAGTAGTTTGGGAGATATTTGCAGTTAAAGTCATTTTCATGTGGTTATTGTAATCACATTACCCTGTGAGAAAAGTGTGGCACGCGGAAGGACATCACCGTGGCGGTAGCCACGGCTATGGCAACCACCCGGAGTTGGAATGGCGTAGCCCAGGGTTATTTTTTGAAGCGCGGCCGAAGGCCGCCAATGCGGAAAGGAGTTCTGCACATAAATACCATTGATCACGCCCCGAATTGAGGATCTGACCTAAGCCAATCTCAGATTCATTTCTTAAATCCCAGATTCATGATATAATGATCATAAGTCGAAGGTGATAATGAAAAATGAAAATTTGGAATATAAAAAAATGTACTGACCTTAGTTCGCTTTCTTAATGCGAATTAATGTCAATGACGTTAGTTCGCTAAAAATATTCCCCAACAAAAATGAAATAACTCCCAATTTCCAAAAATTATGAAATAACTCCTAAAGATATTTTATTGGGGATTATTTCATTTGGGAGTTATTTCATTATGAAATAATTCCCAGTTAAAATTATGAAATAAGTCCCAATGAATTGGGATCTATTTCATAATGAAATAAGTCCCAACTTGCATGGAAAATATTTGGGAGTTATTTCATTTTTTTGTTGGGAGTTATTTCATTTGGGAGTTATTTCACTGCACCCATAATTGACATATGGTGGAAGGATGAGAATGAAAGGAAGGCGAGAAAACCGGGTGGTTCACATTCACAATATTAAAACATTTAATGACAAGGTGTGTTCTGTGGGTCATTCCATCACATTTCCCACCCCGTGGAACGCTCCGTTTCACCACAATCCACGTCTAAGATCGCCAACTTGGATGCAGGACGTCGCAGTACTCCGCTGCTGGTTTGCACGTCAGCGCGGCGAATCTCACCGTCAGTGCCTTGGTATACCTGAACCACCCTGCCACGACACCAGCCCCGCCTTGGCACATTCATGTCGCAAACGAGAACTAGGTCTCCGACACGCAAGGCCTTTTCTCTGCGACACCACTTCATTCGACGTGTCAACGTTGGCAAATATTCTGCTATCCACCGCTTCCAGAAGCGATCTCTGTATTGGCGAGACACTCGCCACTGCTTACGAAGACTACACACTTTCTGGACAGGATCATCAACGCTAGGAGTGTTTGCTGTATTCGCTGAGCCCAACAGAAAGTGTGTAGGCGTCAATGGCTCGTCCTCGTCGCTGCCCACTGGTATGTGCGTAAGCGGCCTAGAATTGATGAGGTTCTCGATTTCAATCAACACGCTTAACAATGTGTGCTCCTTAGTAGACTCCTCTTTCAGAGTGTGCCAAAGCGCGCGCTTGACGCACTGCACCATTCGTTCCCATACTCCACCTTCAGATGGGTTACTCGGCCAGTTGAACTCCCACTGGACTCCCTTAGACGACAGCTCGTTTTGGACCTTTTCGCAATCAAATATTTCCGTGAATCTTTTCGCCTCTCTGTCGACTCCAACAAAATTGGTTCCGTTATCGGAACGTAAACGTGTAGGTACTCCTCGCCTGTTGATAAAATTACGGATACAGGGTATGCAAGAGTCAGTGGATAAGTCCTGTGCCAATTCTAAGTGGATTGCCCTCACTGTCAGGCACGTGAATAGCGCAACCCATCGCTTCTCCGTACGTCGACCAATGGAAACGTTAATCGGGCCGAAATAGTCTAGGCCAGTAAAGGTGAAAGGGCGAATGTATGGTGTCAAACGGTCTCGCGGAAGTGGGCCCATCATCGGGACAACCGGCTTTGCATTCAAAATTTTGCAAACAAAGCAACTGGAAATGACTGCGCGCAGAACTTGACGAAGACGCGGAATCCAAAACGTACGCCGGAATTCCGTGATGGTCGCTTCAATATTTTGATGCATCATCTTGCCGTGTTTATCGGCAACTACCAACTTTGTTACGATGTGATCGGCCGGCAGAATAATTGGACGTTTGGCATCATACGCCAGGCAAATCGCAGCATCGATTCTTCCATAAACTCTTAGTGTCCTATTTTCATCCATATAAGGGCAGAGTGGGTATAGCTCACTATCACGGGCAACAGGTTGCTGGTTTGCAATATCCCTCAACTCGGCTGCGTATTTTTCTTCTTGCACCAGGCGGCATAATGTTAGCTGAGATCTTTCGAGCTCCTCCGCTGTTAAACCATACATTTGATCGGGCGTCTTCTGATTCCTGCATGCCGAAATGAATCTAAGAATCCAAGCGATAGTGCGTCTAAGTTTGGTAAAAGAGGAAAAACGACTAAAATCAATAAAGTCCTTACGTGTTACCACTAACGCAAATTTGCTTTTAATTTCTTCTTCATCAGCCGATTCATGCTGAATTGCTCCGACAGTGTCTCCATTACCCCAGTTCTCTTGTGGAGTTTGAAGAAAACTCGGGCCATTGAACCAGCGCGAAGATGGCGAAAAATCTGTAGGGCACTTAGCACGAGTGCCTTCATCTGCTACATTGTCTGTCGTAGACACCCACCTCCAATAGCTTGCCTTTGATCCATCCAAAATTTCAGCGATCCTGTGCGCAACGAAGGGTTTATATCGGCGATTTTTGCTATTGATCCAATGTAACACGGTACTCGAGTCGCTCCATATAAAAACTTCGTTAATTTCGAAAGAGTGTTCATTTAAGATGGTTTTTATTAACCTTGTTCCCAGAACTGCTGCCTGTAGCTCAAGGCGTGGCATCGTAAGAGGCTTCAGCGGAGCGGTTCTGGTCTTCGCACAAACAAATGATACACTAATCCTATCGTGAACCGTGATGAATCTCCAGGCTACTGCTGCGAACGCGTCCTCACTTGCGTCGACAAATACATGTAGCTGTAGTTGCTTCATGGTTGCATTACTAAAATAATGGCGCGGGATATGGCACTGTGTGACGTTGGTAAGTTGTTGGCGGAACATCTCCCAGGCTGCGTTCACTTCGGCTGGAATTTGTTCATCCCATCTAATTTGGCGTCTCCAGACTTCTCTCAGCAACAGTTTGGCGCTTATGGTAAAGTGAGACAAAAACCCTATAGGATCGAATATGGACATAACGATACTAAGAATCTCTCGTTTTGTTGGGCACCGTAATCCTTCCAGAACAATTTTATCAGTGTAATTAAACTTTATTTCGAAATTAAAATCATCAGTGCTAGGCTGCCAATACATCCCCAAGACCTTTTCGGACGCGAATGTTTCCTTACGTTTAATGTCCAGCGCAACACGTTTACCACCCAGCGACTTCAATACTTCGGGCGAGTTTGATATAAAATTTCGTAAAACAAATCCGGCATATTGGTGTATCTCACACACCTGCTTAGAGACCTTAATGGCTTCATCAAAGGAATCAAAACTATCAACAAAATCATCCACATAGTTGTGCTCGAGAATGGCCTTAACTGCTCGTAAGTTATCTTCTTCACGGTGTCTCAAAGCGTTCACCGTCTTCACATGATGAGCCAAGCATAGCGAACAAGCTGCCCCAAAGGTCATTACTATCATTTCATATACGTCGGGTGGTTTTGTCGCATCACCGCCTCGCCAAAGGAATCGTTGTGCGCATCGATCACTAGGTTGAACCACCACCTGGTGGAACATTTCCATTACGTCGGCGCATACTGCGACTCTACCCTCGCGAAAGTGAAATAATATTGCGACCAGCGGTCGATACTGCTGAGGCCCCTTTAACAAGTGTGAATTGAGTGAAGCCCCATTCGAACAAGCTGCTGCATAAAAGACCAGTCGTAATTTCATTGGCTTATTTGGGTTCACCACGGCGAAGTTCGGCAAGTACCAAGTCCTTGGACGGTAAGAGGCTATTTGGTCAGCATTAATCTTTCGAGCGTATCCCTTGTGCATGTAACTGTCGATGATTTCACTATATGCTTTGACAAACTCCTCGTTGCGTTTCATCTTCCGCTCGATACCAACTAATCGCTTGAGTGCCATCGAATAACTTTCGGGCAAGACACCATCATCCGACTTCCATAACAAACCTACTTGGAACCTCCCATTGATCTCTATAGTATTGGCTTCCAACATCGGTTCAAAAACAGTTCTTACTTTTCGCCCTAAGACATCTTCCATGGAATTTTTCATATAACCTGCCTCCCTATAATAGTCGCTTAAAACTCATTGACCTTCCTACCCTTGCTAGTCGCAGAGAAATGCTAGGAACAATATTTATGATCAAATTATTAAACGGGTCAGTATCTAGCCCATTCTTGTTAGGCGAAGTTATCTTTAAAATTCCTTCTCGGCCATCAAGAAATTTCAAACCTCTACTTCTGAAACAGTGTAGAACCAATTTTGAGTTAAATGAACCCTTCCGTTGTTTGTGTGAAAATTATAACACTCACTCCAGCACATTTGATGTTTCAGACTCAGTTTTTAGCATTAAAAAATCAATAATTTGCTCTCTTAATCAATAACAACAATAATGTTAACATTTTTTCTATTTTTATTTACGAATTTCTTTGAATGCTTCATGTTCTTTGTTCTTATGTTACTTAGCTGATGACTTTTCTCTGTAGCTGAGCAGTTTTAGATCTCAACACTTAACAAACCCCCGCCTCTCAACAACTCGGCAATATATATGAAAAAAAAAAGGCCGTGCGTTATGTGGATGCGCCCCTCGTGTCGTTTGGGCGGGATGGTGGGTTATTCCGTTGGGCATTATTATTATTATTATTGCGTTAGCTCCAAAGTTTTCTGTTTTAAAATAGTCAGATACGATGTCATGAACCTCTGAATCATTTTGTAAACGTGTTAGTAAGCATGTAGCACTTGGCTTATGTGCCCTATTAGTCTGTCCGAAAATCACCCAACCAAGTTCAGTATGTGCTGCGTACGGACCGTTTCCTTCTGAACCCATGATCTCCGAGGGCAATCCCAGATGGCAATGATCTAATCCAATAAGCATCTTTGGTGTAGCGTTGGAATATAGCGAGGGTGTGAATTGTTTACCAAACATAAAATTCTCCAAATCTTTCCCTGACAAGGTTTGCGTGGGTAGATTAAGACTATTTACACCATATACATTACGCAGCATGTGCTTCTTCTTCATCCCGCGACCATTTATGTAGAGATCAACCAATACTGTCGGCTCCTGAATCGCTCTGCCTCCAAACCATTGGATATCGAGTCGTTTCCGTTGACCACTAACACCTTATTCCTCCGATAGGTCTCTGTCGACCATTGTTACCGACGATCCTTCATCCAGTAGTGCGAAGACATCCACACTTTTGGTTGGACCATGTAGGGTGACGGGAACTACCCTAAAAAGTAATTTGTTGCTTGAATTTATATTAGCATTGCAGCTTAGGACAGCATCATTGGTTGATTTCGAAGACTGGTTCGAGGGGTTTGTGGTAGGACTACCTACACTTCGCTGCTTGGCATTCGGGTTTTCATGCAAAAGCTTATTATGCTTCTTGCCAGAATTATTTATAACACATGTCTTCCGTCTATGACAATCTCGAGTGGAATGCCCATAGTTAAGACAACTGAAACAAAGCTTATGTTTTTTTACCATAGTCCAACGATCGGTTACGTTTGCATCTAAAAATTGCTTACATACATATATTTTATGCCCTCCCTTACATATGGAACACTTTATGGCGTTTGTGGCATTACCTTGAACCTCGGAAACATGAAAGATTTGTCGATGTCGATTTTCACGTGGTTCGTTGTCTAACACCGTTGAAATAAAAGCGGCAATCTCTGAGAGCCAGTCACTAAAATGTTGAATATTTGGATACGGCAAAATCGTTGATGCACGCCGGGCCCACTCTATTCGCTTACTCATAGGTAGCTTCCGTACCAATTCTTCTAATAAAGTTGGATTCGCTATGTGGTGCTCCCCATTGATAGAACATATGGAAAGATTTTTTGTTGTTGTTGCGAACTGCACAATTTTACCTATGTTGTTTTCTGAAATCGGCGAAACTTCTCTTATTTGCTTTAATTGGCTACGAATCAAAACCTCAGGTCGACCAAAACGTGTACGTAGATGCTCAACCGCATCATTGACATTATTTGGATGAATCAAAAGAGATTTAACTACCTCCCGCGCTTCACATTTAAGGCACTTATATAAACGTTGATTATTTTCAAACTTCGTATACCCGTAAGCAACTGTCGACTCGACATAAGCAGTGTAAAATATTGGCCATTCTTCCGGCTGTCCAGAGAACTCCGGAAGGTCGATCAACTTTTTACGCGACGTCATAGAACCAATTGCATTTATATCATTAGTTGCTGCTCTTTGCAGCTGTATAGCTGAATCTACTGAATTGCGTGCTGGCGAATTGGTGTATGACGAGGCGCGGTTGCTTGAGTTCAATGCAAATGTCGTCGGGTGCATATACACGGGTGGTGGCAGTACGCTTTGTTGTAATGCGTATGACGTTATATTGTTATCACGTATTTGTATATGCCCCCCGAGATTTGCTTGACTCGCAGCTGTATTAATTGTTGGTTGCAACGAACTTAGGAAGATGTTGCTGGCATCACTTTGTTGTGTAAGTGCACTGGCATGTGCTTGACTTGTTGGATACATCGAATGTTGAAACGCATTTGGCATTATGTTGCTCGTTTGGCTTGCTGGGTACATCGGATGTTGCGACACGCTCGGTAACATGTTGCTGTTTTGACTCATTGGGTACAAGCACGAACCTGTATGCGATTCCCTCGACATTGGCATGGTTGACATGGTATCACTTACCACCGGTGTTGTTTGACCAAAAGACAACGCATTAGTTGACCTAGCTAACAATTCTTTATTTTTCCCTAAATCTGATTTGCTTAACCTAACCTCAGCTTCCTTTAGTTGACGTTGCAAAATGGCAATTTGATTCTGCATAGAAATTAACGCGGTTTGCTGTGACGAAGACTGCATGCTGGCATGTACTATTGGTGGCGTTGGCTGTGGAGCACCCTCGGCGATTGTACTGGCATGTACTATTGGTGGCGCTGGCTGTGGAGCACCGTCGGCGATTGTAGTGATGGCGATAAATGGAATGTCAACTCTATTATTAGCGGCAGTGTGGGCTGCTAGGCGTACTTTCACTTCTCCGCTTTTATGCAATGATTCGGCGGGATATATTTGTTGCCGGCGAGAGGCCATGGCAATGTTGTGCACTGGTTGTTGGCTAGGGGCAGTTGTGGTGGTGGCAGGGGGAATATGCAAGTTGTGTTCAAGGCTTACCTGACAAGTCGGTGGTTGCTGCGCAGCTACAGCGATAATAGCACTGCTTGTAGTTGTTATGGTGGTGTTGGATGTTGTAATCCTTTGTTCTGCCGCTGAATCCTCATTGTGCGGCATGATTGCAGGTGGATTTCTGTTGCCTGATGTATGATTTCTGGCGCTCCGGCGTGGTGGAGTGCGATGCATTAAAACATTCACAAAGCAACGGCAGATCGATCACAAACAGTACAATTGCACTTCAACAATTACGGCAGTCACAAATGGCGGCATACATGCACTTTCAGAATTGACTTGTAAAGTGCGAAATAAAGATTGTCATTGCCAGGGGTCACACGAATTTAACCTCGCTTGGTGCATGTATGTATGCCGCATAGTTCGGGCGGAATAAACACTAAATAATGTAATAGTGTAGGATATGGGTAGGGTTTATTTCTATAAAAAGCACGTTATAAGTACATTACAATCTCAAGATAAATTACTTTACTCACCGCAGTTTTTCTCGACCTCCTTCGTGCAATGACAAATGAAAAATGTATAATGTACAAGTAAATGAAGTGTCAAATTTGGCGCGAAGGCTCGCCAAATATAATTGGCCATTCTTGCCACATAATTGACATATGGTGGAAGGATGGGAATGAAAGGAAGGCGAGAAAACCGGATGGTTCACATTCACAATATTAAAACATTTAATGACAAGGTGTGTTCTGTGGGTCATTCCATCACAAATACATTAACTTTAAATTATATTTTAACAGTATCGACGAGTTTTCATGGAAAATTTCAAATTTTTTCTCAGAATTTTTTTGAGTATGCAGATTTGTAGCCCGTTCAATTTCAGTATCATAAGGTGTAAGCCTTAAGTACGTCAGATTTTTGACAATTTTTTTTCTGAAGAGCTTCATTGTCTTTTTCCATATAAAAAAATTACGTTCATGGATGTATATGGAGGAAAATCCTAAAGTCTCGAAGAAAAAAAAAATTCTGAAAAAAAATTTGAAAATTTCCATGAAAATTCGTCGATACTGTTAAACTATAATTTAAAGTTAATGTGTTAGATCATGAGAAGCTGTCTTAAAAGAAATTAGTTAAAATAAATTTATTGAAGTAAAAAATTGCGAGAGCTGCCAAAAAGGTTTGTATACTTATTTATGGAAGTGACTGTATTTATTTATAGTAACTTTGGCTGTGTGCCAATCGGTTGAAAATAGCAAAACTTTGACAGTCCGGGAGAAAATTCTGACATTTATTGCGGTGAATACGAATATGTACACATACATGAATATGTACACATACATTGACAAATTATCATTTACATATATCTGACAATTGCAAATAAAACCGCCAAAAATATAAATTTTATTATAAAAATATGGCAGAAAAAATAAGGAAGACATCGTATGTAACATGTAAGTTATATTGTTTACACCTACATATGAATTGTATTAATTTTCTGTTTATTTAAAGGGAACCATGCAGAAAGGCTTCTTCTAATTAAAAGACGGACAGAGGAAGAGGCACTCTTCAGTGGCAGAAACACCAATTCGAACGAAGGCTGGAAGTAAGTAGATGATTAAATGGTAAAAAACACATTAAATAAGTTCCGGCAGTGTTTTTTATGTAAATTTTGACTAATTTTAAATGACCTCTTCACAGCAATGTACTAGTGCAATGTCGAATGTAAACATTGGTACAAAATACATATTATTTCGCATGTGAATGAATGTTTTTGTTAAAAATTGTTTAATATCAATGATGTAATGTATAGTCATGATAATAAATACATTAAATATGTTCCGGCAGTGTTTTTTAAGTAAATTTTAACTTATTTTAAACGACCTCTTTAATTTGATGTAAAATATTTATTTACAGAAAAGTGGCGCAATCCTTTCCTGTGGCCAAGGATGGACCGAGTTGTAAGTCCCAATGGAATGGGCTTACAAAGAAGTATAGAAGCTTCTTTCGCTATACCACTGGTAACCACTGGAGCATCTAAAGCTAAAGTATTTATTAATACGAATTTCTCTTTTCTAGGCGAGGGCACTGGAGAAGAGGCTATGACGGAGGACGCAATAGATTGGGAGTATTTCGAGGCAATGCACGAATATGCCTCAAACAAGGGCAATTACCACCCGAGCTATTTGCTAGACAGCGGGGACGGTGAAGTGTCGATGAGACCACGGACGTCCTCAGCGTCCAGCTGCTCAAATGTAGCATCAACGTCCCGATCTCGTTCTGGCACCTCCCAAATGCCAAATAGGGAGGAGCGCCTGCATAAGTTGGAGCAGCATAAAATAAAGGCGACCGTAAGTTTAAACGGCGTGTTGGTTAGTTGCTCTCCGTGTTTAGAAAAATGGTCCAAACAGACTATCCACACATAAACGTGGATAGTTTGATAGTGTCGTACGAATCTGACTCGGACTAATAACATTATTTTAACAAAGACTATATGAAAGCACGTGTCAACGTCTGTTAAAAAACTATCAATATTGTTTTAAAAATGAACACAAAATTCAAAAAAAGTTTAGGAAAATTTTCAACTTCTTTCATACAATTTTCAGAGCTTTTTAGAGTATGAAGTTTTGTAGGCCATTAACACTGGAGTGCACGCGCGGCCTACTATAGTAGACCATTGGTATGTTTTTGTTGATAACTTAACAATTCTGCATGTTAGAGCGGAGTAGTTCCAGGAAAGCCGTATGCATTAAATTTGTCGTCAAGTCACTACCGTGAGAGCTTTCTGCTCGTACACATATTTCTGAAGATTAGCGAAAAAGTCTCGGGACTACCATAGCAGCAAGAAATCAATCATCAAAAAAGTGGTGGAAAGCGTGCAACAAATGGATTTGTCCTAATCAACCGGCTGTGATGTGTAATAAATGTCACAAAAATAGGTTTTTGATAAACTTTAATAATGTAAGAAAAAATTTGAATCATTGGTCTCAAAAGTACAAGTTTTGGTATTTTTTACTATTATAGAACAAAATTGGCTTTAATTTTACAATGTTGTTTTCTATGGATAAATTAAAGCTTAAATTATTCTTTTAAATAAATATAAATACGCTTTCAATCATTAGTTTCAGTAATATGTAATGAAAAAATTTTTTATTGCTATTTTAAAACGGTCTACCATAGTAGGCCACGCGTGCGTTAGTGTAAAAAAAGGCGCGTGTATTCTAGTGTTAAATACTAGCATAATAATGTGTTAATCTTATGTTCCTAACTCATTTTGATGATTTATGGTAATTTGTTTTTTTTTTGGAGACTTCTGTATTTTTTCCATACAAGTTTTTAAAGCAATCTCTTTTATATGAAAGGAACCCCTTTAGCACTCCGGAAAAAAAATTGCCAAAAATCAGCGGAATGCGTCACGAACTTGGGATTAACACATTGTTGTGCTAAAATTGAATGGCTTACAAAAGCTAATACTCTAAAAAATTCTCAAAACTCTATGAGGAAAGTTGAAAAACTTGCTAACATTTTTTGGAATTTTTGGGAACTTTCAGCACGTTTTTAAAACAAAACTTATAGTTCTTAGAACACCGCTGAGACGTGGTTTTATGTAGCCTTTGTTAAAATAATTTTATTAAGCCGAAATTTGTGAAACTGTTAATTTATGATGGTTAAGACTGTTAATTTTATGTAAACTGGTGTGCCTTACCTACCTGTGTTATTTTAAGTGGGCATATTTAAATTAAGTTAAGTTATTTTTATAAATTTTCACCGTTTTACTGTTGCTCTTTTAAATGTTGTATTGGTGATTTCTTACATATGGAATTTTTATGTTCCAAAAATGATGATAAAATTTCAGATTTTTCTCTCAAACCATCAGCAGAATCGAAAAGCGCAACCTCGTTTCGATCATGCACATAGTTAAACTCGTCCAATGAAATAATAGAAAGATCCAAATCTTCGTTCAGTACACAAATGTTATGCATAACAAATGCACTAAACACAGTTTTGATACAATTTTTAATATCTAGCTCTAGATCCCGATTGAAAATATTTCTCCATCTGCTCTTCACCATCCCGAAAGTTTGTTCTATAATAATACGGCCTCTACTATGCGCAGTATTAAACCTAGCTTCATTTGGCGTCAAAGTTTCTTTAAAAAGGGTTATTACCGGAACTGGTGTAACTTGACACGGATATCCCTTATCGCCAAATAAATAATATCCTCGTGGTTGATAGATGGCTTTCGCATACAAAGGACTAGTGAGGAAAACTCGCGTGTCATGAACGGAACCAGGAAACCCTACAAACACGTCAGTAACTTTTGAGTCGCTATCTGCGACTGCTTGCACCTGGATGGAGTAAAACTTTTTGGTTGATGTACTCATCATGCTTATTCACAGGAAGTTTAATTCTTACATGAGTGCCATCTATAGCGCCAAAGAAGTTGGCGAAAGCTTTATTTTTTGCCTTGCGTCACTTGCAGAACCGTGGTTAATCAAATAACGCAATTTTACAAATTCGTCCAACATTTTATGTACCACAGTCCTCACTGTATACCTGCTAAATCCCATAAAAGCCACCACATACCATCCAAAACAAAAAACAAATCACTTCATACTCGAGCGACCACCCATGATGTTTTTGGGGAATAGCTACTCCAACTTTTCTAAAAGTACTCGGAGATATCCTTAAATGTGCACGAGTTTTCGTGCTATCAGCAGACATTATGTCGTTCAAATCTTCAGAAATAACTCGCCGGTGAAAGTAAACAATATCCTGTAAACATTTATTCAAAATCAAACAAAGATCGAGCTTCTCTTAACGAATATATTACCTGACGGCTTACGCGTTCTCTAAGGATCTAAATTAAAGCCAAATCCTCAAAGGAATACATGGCTTCTGTTTCCATTAATATAGAAATAAGCAAGGAAAAATATTTTCGCAGTAATCTATTCATTTTTAAATAAAAAATTGAATTTTATTCGCAAAATGTTACTTTTCGCGAGATCATTTACAGCTGTCAAAATTTACCATTTCATTTGGCACAGCAAAATTGAAAATATTTGTACACCATAGAAAATTTGTTCACCTCATTTTTTCTCTAAGTAAAATGTTACTGATTGGCACACAGCCTTTATAGTAAATATTTATTTACAGCTCTATTACTACGAATAATTGTATTGTATTATTCCCACATCACTTTACCGAATAAAGAAAACTATTTGAATAATGAAACAAATATTGCCATTGCTTATGCAAAGCCTGTACACGCAAACATACGAATAATACTATTCGAACAAACGAACAAATAAATCGAATAAATACTATTCGAATTTTTTGCAACGAATATTTTTATTCGGTTATTCGAATAGTTATTCTAATTTATATATATTAAGGTGCCTCGCCAAAAAAAGTTGCACTGTTTCCACTGGAATTTCAAAATTCACTCTTTTCTAAGGACTCTCCCAAAATATTTCGAAAAAATATTAAGATTTACCGGAGCTAAACCGCGTCAAAAAAACGCTAAAAATGTCGTTTTTTATGTATAAAAGGAGTATGAAAAAATATTTTTTAATAAAAAGCATCTGAGATGATAGAGTGCAAAAGGTAAGCATAAAAAAGTTTAAAAATTTTTTCAGTACTATTATTGGGTTAAATTTTGCAGAAATGGCAACATCTCGAAAATATCTTTTAAATGATATCCTAATCGTCTAAATCCGTTAATAATTGGATGAGTTATTAAAGTTTTCCACAAACGTACCCCTCGAAATATGACCAAAAACAGCACCATACATCTCAATATTTGGATTGCGTTGATAAAATTTTCAAACTTTTGTATGCTTACCTTTTGTACTCCAGCTATTTCATCATCTCAGGTCCTTTTTATTAAAAAATATTTTTTCATACTCTTTTTATACATGAAAAACGTTATTTTTAGCGTTTTTTTAACGCGGTTTAGCTCCGGTAAATCTTAAAATTTTTTCGAAATATTTTGACCAAGGTCTTAGAATATATTGAAGTTTATAATTCCGATGGAAACAGGGTGTCCATTTTTTTTTGTATGGAGCGTGAGGCGCCTTAATATATATGTGTACCCATTGAAAGCGAAATTAGGCACTTACCAAATCACGAAGTCTTTCTTTTCTACTTATTTTGTTTGTTCTCAAGCAATCGCACTCTCGCTTACTGTGACCTTGCATACGTAAATTAAATTCACGATTTCTCTCTAAAACCTATTATTTTTTTCTTTGCTTATTTCTCTTTTTTAATTTTTAAGTGGAACTTTATTTTTATTTCCAATACCCTACCCTATTAACTACACAAAAAAAATTATTGTTGGTGCGAATCCTGATTCTGCCCCACACTGCTGCATTTTTTTGAAGATGAATAATGTGTTTCTTTTTTTGATTTGATGATCTTTGATTTTTTTATAGATATATGTATATATTTTCCTCCTTGATTATTGTGTTTTTTTCAGTTTTACAAAACTTTTTGTTTTTTCATTAACATAAGTTCCAAGTTTTTTTTTTCTTTTCGTTGTTGGATTTGCGGTCTATTTTGTTTACAAATTTGTAAGTTTTGAGCAAGCTCCAGACCAGTTAACAATAATTCTAAGCGAATTAATATTGTCAGTTTTTTTTTTTTTGGGAAAAAATTTATATTTAATTGGAGAAAAATTACAAAGAAAAATCAACAGCGATGGATAGGATTACATGTTTCAGAGTTTCCAGGCTCATCATCAGATCCCTTTTCGGACTCTGGGAGGTGACAGGTAATAGTGTCACTGGTAATAGTGTCAATTGACACTATTTCCGTTCTAAATTGGAAATAGTGTCAATTGACACTATTGCGCTTTCGAAATGGAATTAGTGTCAACAAGAAAATGGAAAATAAGTCATTGACACTATTTCCAAACTGAAATGGAAATAGTGTCAAAAGTGCTAAAAACGGGTCTACCACATTATCCCCAAAATCAAAATCCGCAAAGGAAAAATCCCTAAAATCAGAATCCCCAACACGAAATCCCCATTTTATGTGTGAAATAAATTCAAATTATGTATTGGATAGGTAATTATGCTACCTTTCATTTGAGGTACCACTGTTGTGGGCGCAAAACCGCGTATGTGCAAAATTTTAAATTTAATTAAAAAAACAACCCTGGTCTACATTATTCCAAGTCCTTCTGCGTAGTACACCATCCTGCGTAGGCGGCCTTCGGCCGCGCTTATTATAAATAACCCTGGGCTACGCTATTCCAACTCCGGGTGGTTGCCCTGAACGGTGGCAACATGCCACCGTTCCCACTCTATGGGCGGGATCCAAGGAATTTTTGTGCAGAACACCTTTCTGAATTGGCAATAAAGATAACATAAAGGGAATAAAAATATAGTGTACATGCATATACATATGTAAATAGCTAATAACACTGTGCAACAAGATTGTACGTAATTGATGAAACCAATTGGAAATGAAACTTTATCACTCCCATATCACAACCTCATACTGGGTTTTTGGCCTATAGGTCTGGTTTTTTTTTTATACGTATTTGAAGTTGGCAACCCTGTGTATGGGAAAAATTGACTAAAACTTGATCAAATAAAGCAATTTTAGGTGGTTTTTTTGTATATAACTATTTTTAGGTCGAGGAACTCATTTTTAACATTAGTTTTTACCTAAATTGCACTGTAGGTGGCGCTGTCATAAAATTTTTCAAATTTTTCATGGAAAAGTAAGGTTTTTGGTTTGTTTAAGTAAAAATACTTGCATTTTATCGGTTTTATTGTCGAAATGATCATATATCGCTCGTTCCACTGTAAACAGGGTTAACTCAAAATTCTAATTTTTTGGGAAAACGCAAATAAAGTTTTGTCTATTCAAACAGTTAACTTTTATGACTAATGTAGTTGGTACTAAAAGGGTCACGTCAATGTATAAGGTATGACGGCAAACTACAAATACTAAGCTAGTATACTGATAAGCAAAATATTTATATTAATGTGAGGAAGATGCTAAATTAAATCCAAACTTTTTTCATTCTCAGATAATTCACTTTACAATAATTTCCCTTTATTCATATATATTTACAGGTGTGAAAAGTGTTGTAATAAAAAATTAAGTAAACGTATTTTTATAGGAAAAAAAGCAAAGTAATCTTTTTGTTAAAATTTGAATTATTTTCTGACAATTTGAAAAACTGTGGCCATGAAAAAGCATACAAGAATAACGGTAGTAAAAAACTAAAACTTGAACATTTTTAAAGGCGGTAAGTTTACTTCCTCCTCTTCCTCATAGTAATTACATAAATCTTAAAAAATATTTTGTATATGTAAATATGTAATACCTTCTTTTACTTTGCTTGCACTAAGTCGTGGAAATATTGACCTTAATGTAATAAAAGCTGGTCCATCTGCAGGAAGTGCTTTAACAAAATTTTTAAAAATACCTAATTTGATATGTAGTGGAGGTAGCAAGACTTTTTCAATTGGAACAAGGGGAATGTGTATTTCATTATCTGATCCAACAACTAAATCTTCTCTGATCTCCCAATCATGTTTTTGGTATTGGTTCCCTTTATAACATGTATTCCACAAACATAAATATAAAACACGTATTCTTCGTATATCCACCTTGTAGTCCACAAAGAAGAGCTACCATTTTTACTGCTTCTAAAAAAAACCCACCTAAAATTGCTTATTTGATCAAGTTTTAGTAAATTTTTCCCATACACAGGGTTGCCAACTTCAAATACGAATAAAAAAAAACCAGACCTAAAGGCCAAAAACCCAGTATGAGGTTTTGATATGGGAGTGATCAAGTTTCACTTCCAATTAGTTTCATCAATTACGGAGAGATGAACCCTCATTTTGTGTCACAGTGTAACATAAGATGAAAATTTTAAATAAAAAATCGCGCGATATAATAATCATTAGTTTCAGGTGATAATAAAAATTAAAAAAATACCATGGATCCCGCCCGAAGGCCGCCTACGCAGAAGGACTTGGAATAATAAAAATCCATCTCTTACAACACTGCGCTGCGCAGATATATATATATATATATATATGGCGCGATATACAACAGTTATATCATCAACCTCCTAGGAGATTTTTGCGCCGAGCTTCTCTTCCAATTTGTGGTGTGCCGCTTTGAAAATTTTTCCTACAAATTGGCGGGACCTACGGTTTTTCGCCGACTCCGAACGGCATCTACAAAGCAGATGAATTTTTGCTGAGAAGCCTTTCATGGCAGAAATACACTCGGAGAGTTTGCCAAACCACTGCCGAGGGGCGACCCCGTTTTGAAAAAACTTTTTCAAACCACTTTTTGATGTAACCTGTACCAGGGCTCGAACCCGGACCTTTGGTGTGGTAGGCCGACAACACTACCTCCACACCACGGTGGCCGCCAATAACCGCTGCCTAAAATAGCAATAGTGTCAATTGACACTATTTCCATTTCGAAAAGCGCAATAGTGTCAATTGACACTATTACCTGTCACCCTCTGGGATGCGAACCAGTGTCTGCACCAAAGCCGCTGTTAGAAAATTCTAACACTAAGCTATGATGCCCTGTGACGTCACAATGCACTTATCTCCACTTCAATTAAGGTATGTATACGAAAAAAAGTGGTCGCGAAACAACACGTGCTGTAGCGAGAAAAATAACGGCACTTGTTCACACATAGGCTAAATCAACTGTTTATTTTTCAAAGCTGCGTGATCACATGTTCAAATTTGTGTGTAGTGATAAAAATGCAGTCAGCTAAAGAACGCGTGCGCGATTTAATTGTGCGTTAAAAAAAAGATTTATTTATTTATTTATTTATTTATTTGTTTATTTGTATGCTTATAATTCAGTACAAAGATTTAATCTTATATAACAGCACTGAATAGTATTATAGTCATATTAAAAATAAAAAATATTATGCCAAAAAAATAAATATAATAATAAAATAAAACTAAGACAACAACTTAGATTTAATTTACAATATAAAATATTAAAAAACAGATAACAAAAAGGTAAAGAGTTTAAGTTTAAAGTTAAAAATATAACAGTGATGTTTAACAGTGTTATTTAAAATGTTCATATATTAACTTTTTAAATTGCATTGCGTTGCTGACTAATGCAAGTAAGGGGGTAATCGATTCCAAATTCGTATAGCGTTTATATAGAAATGTTGATCTGAAAAAGCAGTGTTATGTTCTATTTGAATAATACGGTTTCCTCTTTCTGACCTGAAGAAGTTTAATTTTTGGTAAAGATAATGCGGCTGTTGTGTGTATATTATTCTATGAAGGTAAATTACAGTTTTACAATTTAAAAGATTCTCGAAGGTAACACCAAAAATAAGTTTGGAGTAATGAGATATTCGGTCAAATCGACGTATGCCAAATATATATCTTGCAATACCATTAAAAGCCACGTTTAATTTGCGCCTACTGGTTACGTCACAGCTAGAAAACAATTCACAACCATATAGTAACGTCGGTATTAGGTATGATTTAGCCAGAAGCATTCTGACTTCAAGTGGTATGAACCATTGGCTACACCATAAACTTCTTAACATCCCGTATACTTTGCCGGTTGTGATGATAACGTGATCATTCCAGTGAAGGTGTTTATTATATGTGATACCAAGATTTTTTACTTTATCCACGTATTCAATTTTAGACTCACCCAGAACTAAATCGGGAAAAGATGTTACAATTTGTGTTTTTTTGGTTACCAACATATATTTGGATTTGCTTGGATTGAGACATAAGCCGTTAGTTGCAGCCCAAGTTCTTACATTATCCAAGTCAACATTAATTTTACGTACGCAGTCATCGAACTCTGATGCTTTGCAGCTTATATAGAGTTGTACATCATCAGCATACATTTGAACATTACAGTATTGTAACTGACCCGGAAGATCATTTGCATAAGCCGAATAGAGTAATGGGCCTAAAATAGATCCTTGAGGGACACCTCTTGTAAGGTCGACACTACTGGACTTTTTACTCCCATGAAAAACTGATTGTGATCTGCCTGTTAAATAAGAAGTCATCAGTTTCGCAGCTGTAGACGAAAAATTAAGTAACCTGGTCAGTTTTAATACTAGAATTTCGCTATTAACGGTATCAAAAGCCTTTGAGTGGTCCAAGAGAATAAGAAAAGATATTTTATCATTATCAATTTGTGATCTTAAATATTCCGTAACATCAATCAGAGCGGTTACACAACTATGTTGTGGTCGAAAGCCAGATTGTCTAGGAGTAAGCAAATTGTTGTCCTGAAAATATTTGCTGATTTGCTTATGCATTAAGCGTTCAAGTATCTTAGACAGAAAGGGAAGTATAGCAATTGGCCGAAACTCAGTGTCTGTTTTGGGTATAGGTATGATTTTAGCATGCTTCCATAGAGTAGGATAATCTGATTTGGTTATTATAGAATTAAACAGGTGAGTGATATATGGTAAAATTGCAGGAAATAAAATTTTTGTAAATTTTGGATGGACTCCATCAGAGCCAATAGCATTGGACTTAATGCTTAAAAAACTTTGAAATATTTCAACTTCAGTAAAACATCTAAAATAAAATGAATTTTGGTCATTTAAAGTGGCATGGTTCTTGTAATAAGTAACATCAGCCGTAGACGATGGTAGGTTCGTAAATTTGCAGTTTAAATCATTAACATCTAAATCCTCTGAACTGTCTACTGCTTTTCCAATGATTCCAACCTTACGTATTTCATTCCATCTTGCCTTACTATCTAGCCAGTTTTCAAATTGTGTTTTATAGTATAATCTTTTGGCAGTTTTAATACTTGTGTTAACTTTATTTCTCATAGTGCGAAAAGCAGAAAGTAGTTCAGAGGTTTTAAACCTCTTCCATCTTGCATAAGCTATATTACGTTGTTCAAGTAAACATCTAATTTCAGACGTAAACCAAGGATTGTAATTTGTTGTTTTCCTTTTTGTTTTCATTGGAACAAATTCTTCGAAAAGTTGTTCAATATTTTCTTGGATAAACTGAAGTTGATCATCTACGGACGGCATATAGTATGTGCAACCCCAATCAACATTTGAAATTTTATCGTATAAAGCAGACAGATCTATATTCTTAAAATCCCGATATCTATAGTTTTCATTAACCTTTTTTAATTTAAAATCGTAGGTTAGAAATAGGAGATCATGTTTAGAAAACACGGGGGCAGATATTTGCTCAAACAATAGAATTTTTGACAATGTATTGGTAAAAAATATATCGAGAAGCGAATTTGAGTTAGAGGTGTAGTGTGTAGGTAAGATTTTATTAACAACATCTAGGCCAATATATTTCATTTCATCTGAGAATGAAGAATCTACGAGAATGTTGCTATTAAAATCACCTGATATTATAATATTATTATATCCCACTGTGATGTTGGACAGCTCCGAGAAAAATACCTCTGAATTAATATTTTTGTTTGGCCTATATACATTGCCAATCAGTAATTTTTCGTTTCCATTATATAATTCCAAGAAAATGAATTCAATTTGGTCACCTTCTTTTGATTTTGCTTTGAGTTTGCATTTAAGATTATTTTTAACATAGATGGCAACACCGCCAGCTTTTTTGTCCTTTTTACCATTTTTTTGCTTTCTATCAGCCCTGAAGAGTTTGTATCCCTGCAATTTATAGCATACATCATCGACTTTGTCATTAAACCATGTTTCAGAGACACACACTATCTCCACATTGGAGCACTCGAAAATATGACGAAACTCATCTATTTTAATTTTTAAACTTTGAGCATTAATATGAACAACGCTTAAGCCAATTTTAAGTTTATTAAAAACGCGAACCATGCTATATATATTGAATTTGGAATATACCCTCGTATTATTTAAATTGCTCAACATGAGATAAAGAACGGATTGCGACGCAAGCAAATGTGTTTTGTACATTAAATTTGGTTTCATGTTTAGTATTACGACAATTGGTTGTATTACAAAGAAATTTTAATAGAAATATTAGATGTGACAAAATTAGTTTTGATAGTAATTTTAGATATGGAGGTCGAGTGGCCAAATACAAGTATAAGGGGGAAAAAAATAATAGAATATTGAAACTGTAAAACAGAAGTAACTTAATATACAGCCTAAATATTACCATCTTGCGGACGAAATAAGTTATAAACATCACCGATCGTGTTATCTCACAAACAAATTGCAAAATCACTGAATATCGCAAAATCTACTGTAACTCGGGTTCTTAAACACTTCAATGAACGATTAAGTACGCAGAGGAAAGTTGGAAGTGGTCGGAAAAAAGGTTTCGTTGATGAGGAGAAAGCTGAGAAGGTGATACGTTTATACCAGAGGAATCCTGGACTGTCCATACGAGATGTGGCGAAAAAGGTGCACATGTCGCCCGGTTTTGTGCAGAAAGTACGGAAGGAAGAAGGCCTTCAATCATACAAGGTTCCACTGGCTCTAAACAGAACTGCCAAACAAAGCACAACGGCTAAAACACGCGCTCGGAAATTGTATGTCAACTTGGCTCGCAATTTTGGTTGTTTGATTATGGATGACGAAACCTACATCAAAGCTGACTTCAATCAAATACCTGGGCAACTTTTCTATAAAGAGCAGAGGTGGGGTTCCACCAAAGTTTAAGGAAAAAAAAGTAGACAAGTACGCTAAAAAATTGTTGGTTTGGCAAGCGATTTGTAAGTGTGGTTTGAAAAGCAGCGTTTTTGTCACTACTGGCACTATAAATCAAGATATTTATGTGAAGGAGTGCTTAAAAAAGCGTCTACTGCCACTAATACGTCTTCACAACGATCGTGTTCTGTTTTGGCCAGATTTAGCAACATGTCATTACGGAAAACTTGCAATGGACTGGTATGAAGAGAATGGTGTTAATGTTGTGCCGAAAAATACAAACCCCCCAATTGCCCCCAACTACGACCAATCGAGAGATATTGGGCAATAATGAAGCGAAAGTTGTTGCAAACAAAGTGTGTTGTGAAAAACGATAAAGAATTGCGAAAGAAATGGATACAGGTGTCAAAGCAAAAGTGATGTACAAAGGCGCATGGCAGGCGTTAATTCTAAGTTGCGATCATTCGCATACAATTCTAATAAATAAGTTAATCTTTTTATATTCCTTTAGTTATAGTTACAAGCCTTCAAAATATGTACGAACATTTTTCTTTAATTGAAAAATAAATTTTATATAAACAATTTTAGTCGACCACTTTTTTTCGTATACATACCTTAATTCCCTTTTGTTTGTTTTGTTCTTGCCAACAGTATACACAAAATTTCTTAAGACATGCGTCTGTATGTTATAATGTGTGTTGGTCTTGATGTTTGTACATATTTACATATATACGTAAACCCGTGCTATGGTTTCAATGCATTTTGTTGTTGGGTTTGCGGTCTATTTTGTTTACAAATTTGTAAGTTTTGAGAAAGGTCGAGACCAGTTAACAATAATTCTAAGCGAATTAATATTGTCAGTTTTTTTTTGGGAAAAAAATTGATAATTGGAGAAAAATTACAAAGAAAAATCAACAGCGATGGATAGGATTACATGTTTCAGAGTTTCCAGGCTCATCATCAGATCCCTTTTCGGACACTTTCTTTTCTTTTTTGTTTTTCAATTCACTTTTCAAAAACGTTTGTTTAACTTTTGAAAATTTAAATTTTCCTTTCTTCTTCTCAAGTACCTATTGATTTTGTTCTCTCCGTTTTATATAATTTTTGATTCTCAATTCTAGGATTTTTAAAACTTCTCTCACTAGTTTTTTTTCGGGCAACCGATCCGCCAGCCACTTCCTATCCCACCAAAACTGTTTTAGAACTATTTTTTTATACCAAAAATTTGTTTACTAACTATTTTTCCCCGATATATATTCAGTCTACCAACTATTTTCTCCGTTATATAACCAGTATCCGACTTGTTTTCCCAGTTACAATGCTGAGCTCTAGTAAATTTCATATGCCTATATTGGTTCTATCATTTTAATCTCTTGGACTCTGATAATTTATATCATACTCCATTCTGTTATTTTAGTAATCCATCTCTCGTATATATTATGTCCCAATTTCCTGGGAAATCTGCCGACTGCACGCAATGCTGTTAAGATGCCTGTTAAAATCTGTTCCCACTTCTGTTGAAATTTCTGTTCGAACTCTATACATACAATTTAATTAAACTTCGAAACCCTCCTAAGCTATTAAATCAAGCTCACTATGTAGCCACACAATGTTAAATATTTTCTATACCCATAATAACACACGAAGTATGCCTACCGGAAGTAGAGTGCTTATGACTGGCGGATACCCACCATACCTCACAACCATGATGCAATAAACAGATGACCGCATGGTGACATACACCCGTGCATACATAATTTGTGTAATGTATTTTGTTGTTGTACTTTGTGTGCGTACTGTCAAAGTTACACTGAAAAATGGGCATAATGTCAAAATAAAAGAAAAAAAACTTTTTAATCAGCTGCCTCATGCCGCGACCTTCTATAGTTGGATCATGCTCACAACCTTTAGTAGTTGTTTGAGCGCTCTATTGACGAGGCGGCAGTTTTAACATCGGCTGCACGCTGATATTAGGGCGAATTGTAGTAACGGTGGCATCCGCCTATTCCGTATAACTTCTTTGAGCGGCATTTTCTTCTGGCATGACCTTTTCTGAGACAGAAGCAACATAACTGATTTACATATTGCAACCTGTCTCGTACCTCTGTTGATTTAGTCGAAGCCTAATTCGGTATATCTGATCACCGCTGCACCAAAGGCATTTTTATGCTTTTTGTAATATACCCTGGTGTGTCCATTATACGACAGGGGTTTTATACGACATTAGATCAGATGTTATGTGAGTTTGCCGTCATCAGACAGACCACTCTGGCATTTACTTCTAATTTTGCGGTACTTTACTTACTGATTGTTTAAGCAGGGATATATTTCGGAAGATGCTGGTGACATTTCGTTGATTTTAAAAAAGCGGACACATTCCATTCTGACAAAATTATACCTTCTACTTTTGGGGAGTGTTGTCGAAATAACAGCCCTTGGCCGGATATGAATCCGGTACGCTCCGGTACTCCCTTTCGGTACTGCCCCCGCGGGCATATTCTAAGCCCCAACCCGCAGGGGTTATATAATCTACTTCAACTGTATTGCTTGTCACGCCTGCAAAAGTTGTACCATGCAAATAGACGAATACAGTACAAACGGAGAATACAAAGATGGTAGAATAAAATAGTCACGTGGCTTCGGTAGTTAAAGGCTGCCAAACCACCGCTTACTGCTACTTCCATCATGAGGCAAACATGCTGAGTACCAGACAGAGCGCTATATGGTGAATTGCCATAAAATTAGATGATGTTCAGCGTTATTAAATATACTCGGGGAAACTTTTACCAAGTTAAACGATCTCTTCACGGACGCTTAGAATAAAATGCGTCTAATATTTAAGGTTTTAATTATAACTTTAACTTTATTTGTATAGTATTTTATTTTAAAGTTCTTAATACATAAATGTAATACAATACAATAATTTCAGCACAAAATTGATATGGTCGCCCATTTTGCGGCTCTGAAGGCAGTTGGAGAATCTTGTCGGATACCTCTTCAATACTACCACAATAATATGACTGGAACAAATGTTATTTTAGAAGCTATGGCTGATAACAACGTCTTTAAGTTTGTATATAGTTCCAGTGCTACGGTATATGGTGAGCCGAAATTTTTGCCTGTAACTGAAGAACATCCGACCGGTAACTGCACTAGTCCTTATGGCAAAACTAAATATTTCACTGAAGAAATTTTGAAGGATTTATGCAAGTCAGATAAGGTGGGTACATTTCCTTTATTTAATATTATTGACTGAAAAGAAATTTTATAAAATTTTTTTGTAGCGTTGGGCTGTGGTTTCATTGCGCTATTTCAATCCAGTTGGTGCACATGCTAGTGGATGTATTGGTGAAGATCCTAATGGAGAACCTAATAATTTAATGCCATTTATTGCGCAGGTTGCAGTAGGTCGAAGAAATATTCTACGTATTTACGGCTCAGATTTCCCAACTAAAGACGGTACTGGAGTCCGTGACTATATCCATATTGTAGATCTTGCTGAAGGTCACTTGAATGCCTTGCAAAAATTGAGAAATGTGGCCGAAACAGGGTTTTTTGCCTACAACTTAGGCACCGGTGTTGGATGTTCTGTTTTAGAAATGGTACAGGCCTTTGAAAAGGCAAGCAATCGGAAAATACATTTCGAATTTACTGAACGTCGTTCCGGTGATGTTGCCACATGCTATGCCGATGCATCACTTGCAGCAATTTCCCTTGGATGGAAAGCTAAACGTGGAATAAAAGAAATGTGTGAAGACACCTGGCGATGGCAAAGCCATAACCCCAACGGATATGCCACTAAATAAATCAATTTGAACACAAGATGCTTTTGTATTTGGTACATCATTTTTCATTTCCCGTGGAGCTATAAGAGCTTAATAAAACCCTATTTTATAATTTTGAAGTAATTGAACGTGTTTAATACCTAGGAAATGGAAGAGTGTTTTTGAGGGAGGTATGTAGACCACGGGAGTATTGTTGGTCCGGCAAGGTGTTTGTATCGGAGCATACCGGATTCATATCTGGTAAGATACTGTCTTCATCAGTATAACCCCTTTTGATTCATTAATACATAAAAGATAGTAGATTTTGGGACCACTTCAAAACGGTATCGACGGCAAAGTGTACAGTAGCTTTAACCCCCCCTTTGTAGAGATAGAGAAGTTTCGTCTTAAGTGTGCATGTTTCCCCGAGCTCTTAAAAAACTCATTTTAAAAATGTAAAATACCAAATTTTGAGATTTTTACATTTTTCTGGAAAACGTTAAGTTTTATCTTAACACTACCTGAGAGAAAGTTGTAGACCTGAAAATTTTCTACAAAAACGGTGTGAACAGTTTTTATCTAGGAGTCACCAGTTCGCGATTGCAAATCTAATTCTATACATTATATGCACATAAATAGACTTATAGACTTTTCCGGATTTTTCTCGAAAACGGTTATATGTATCGAAAAATTTTCTCTTACTGTTTGTTCGTCACGAAGCTCCTCATCGACAATGAAAATAGTTATTTTTGTAAACCCTATAGTTCCCTAGCTGGAGCCAAATTTGCTCCATTCGTGATATCAAAAAGTAATAGTGGTTTAAATTGAATTGGAATGACTCGGGGATTTCCCCGACCAAGGGCTGTTATTTCGCCAGCCCCCTGCCTATACCGTCAGTCTCTCCGCCACATATGTCTGACTCAGTTACCTCAATCTCCACGACTAGCATTACCAACGCACATCAGCAAGTAGACTATCTTAGCGGCCGCTCACGCACCCAGGCGTCAACATCTCACACAGCAGCTCACAGCTACTCCCTACGTAGCACTTCCCAAGTACATTTGAGCAATGCTAAGCGTCCGCTGTCTCCCACCCCCTCAGTCAGCCCCCCTTCCAGCATCAGCACGTGTATAAGTTGATGGTTATGACTGGGCCCGTAGTATAAGGGCACTGTTTGTCGGTTAAGATTATACACGCCTGTGGCATCAGTCAAGTGCAATAACTGCCTTGGCTTGTGTCACCTGCTTATATGCTCTGGACTCGCGCCTTGCTGTCGAGCTACGCAACCTTCAACGTCGTCTGATTAGCCTTTACCTTCTGGTAACGCGATTCCTTCGACTTCAAGAATGCGCCGTAGTGCGCGACCCAGCCTATTACCATCTAGGCATACCCACCAGTCCTTAACCCCCCGCATCAACTCTTCTACCCCTTCGCATTTCAGTATCCTGCAGTTTAACTGCAACGGCTTATCCGGTACAATAAATGAGGTAATAAATTGCATGAGGCGATAGAACATCAAAATCGCCGTGATCCAAGAGACAAAACTCGGTGGGAGAACCACTCTTAGCACCTGCAACGGATACAACGTACATTCGTCTATTTGAGCCTGACATCGACCCGAGGGACACCAGCTTAGAACGTCAAGGTATGGCTGTGCGGTCAGGTGATGTCGACCTTGAAATCATAAACATATACATTAGAGTGGGTTGATTTGTAGGGGAGGGAAAATAGTGAAAAATCGCCATAGCGGAAACTGTTCTAGGGTTCATTATAAGCAACTTTGCTAAAGAAACTTTAGGTCTAAAGTTGGCTTGAAACCCCCGGAAATCGCGTTGAAGTTTTATAGTTAGGTAATGAAAATTTTTGTATGCGACCTATCACACTGCGTGACAGCGAGCATTAACTTTTTACGGGACATACCTTGAGTTGTAGTTCTAGTCAAGCACGCAAAAACTACACAGCGAGAATTTCAAATACATGGTCAACATCTGGAAATAGGGGGCAAAAACCCCTTTTTAATTGTGTTAAGGATATATCTGAAACTTTAACAGGTCAATGTCTGTACATTGCAGATATTCCACAAAAAATTTATACGGTCAATCATTATTAAGCCAATAGAATCCAAATTAACCGTTTTTAGAATTTTTGTCAGTCTGTCTGTCTGTCTAAATGTTTGTGGTCGCATCACTCAAAAACTGCTTAATGTAATTAAATGAATCTTTCGTTATTTATTAGTAGACGTTCAATTTAAAATTTAAGGTATCCGTTATTTCAATAACTCGACCGGTTTCCGAGTTATCGACCAATAAGTGGGCTAGGGGTGACCAAAAATGTGTAAGTACAATATGGGTATGAAACGAAAGGTGCGTACGAGGGCTTTCATAATCAATGTGATAAATTTCAATATCTCAGCATGTTTCGGCGATATCCCCAAAAATGTGATGTGATGTATTTTGCCAAGTATAAATGGAAGGCTATGTTACCAAAGACTTTCTTTATTTATAGGTTTCTAGGGTACCACACGATTCACATATCCCCCAAAAATGTGAGACTTTATATATAGTAATAGCTTTTCAATATTGCAATTTTTTTAGTTGTTTTTATAGACAAATAATCCTAGGGTACCCTAGAATCCTATAAATAAAGAAAGTCTTTGGTAAAATAGCCTTCCATTTATACTTGGCAAAATACACCACATCACATTTTTGGGGATATCTCCGAAACAAGCTGAGATATTGAAATTTATCACATTGATTATGAAAGCACTCGTAAGCACCTTTCGTTTCATACCCATATTGTACTTACACATTTTTGGTCACCCCTAGCCCACCTATTGGTCGATAACTCGGAAACCGGCCGAGAGAGAGAACTACAACTTAAGGTATGTCCCGTAAAAAGTTAATGCTCGCTGTCACGCAGTGTGATAGGTCGCATACAAAAATTTTCATTACCTAACTATGAAACTTCAACGCGATTTCCGGGGGTTTCAAGCCAACTTTAGACCTAAAGTTTCTTCAGCAAAGTTGCTTATAATGACCACTAGAACAGTTTCCGCTATGGCGATTTTTCACTTTTTAAATCAACCCACTCTAATATACATACCTCCTGTCACCTGCTGTCCCAGGGATTACCACCCCGGCATTCGTGTGTTACTCAGGGGCGAGAATCCAGTCATCCTTGGTGACTTCAACGCACACCACGCCCTGTGGCACTCTAGCTTGCAGGCCGATGGTAGGGGGCAGGAGCTGGCTGATTTCATTTTCATTTTCATTTTATTCAAATATAGCAATCTATGAAATACATGGTTTCTTACAGACTACTTAACGAGTTGAATATAATTACAAATATATCTTAAACTAAAATTTTTTTTAACTGTAGTTTAAAGCTAGCCTTGTTAATAGTGAAATCAAAACTCAAAGAATTTGAGATCAAGTTAAACTCTCGCAAGGTTTTTATGAGAGGGGCATTAAATGCATAATTGGTCCTGACAAATTCAAGAAAAAAAATGTCATTACTTCTGAGGTTCCTGTGAGGAACCAGGAAATGTATCCGTTCTAAGAGGACCGGCACGTCTACCTTGCCCTGAATGATATCAAACACAAAACTAAGAGATAGCATAATTCTTCTACTATCTAGAGTTTTCAAGTTAATAAGGAGACATCTTGCATTGTATGAAGGCATAGGATCCTCAAACCTTAAACTACGAAGAGCAGATCGCACGAAGGACTTCTGAACCCGTTCCAGTCGCTTAATATCGCAGTCATAATATGGCCTCCATATAAACACTGCATATTCCAGTTTAGAACGGACTAACGATGAGTAGAGAAGTTTTAGGGTGTAAGGGTCAGTAAATTCCGTACTAAAACGGCAAATAAAAGCAAGCATTGAATAAGATTTAGCGATGGTATGATTTATATGATCATGAAACAAGAACTTGGAGTCAAAGATTACACCAAGATCACGTTTTTCTGATTGCGTAGTCAGTCTGGACTCATTAATATAATAAGACGTAGAGATAGGGGAACGACATTTAGCAAATGTTACGAGAAAACATTTACTAATATTGAGTTGTAAGAGATTTATTTTAAACCAATCTGCTAGGTTAATGAGATCATTTTGCATATCAATGGCATCAGAGCGGCATGTGATTTTTGAGTAGATTTTCAGATCATCCGCATATAGTAAGAAGTTAGACGAGGCAAAACACGAGGATATGTCATTAATAAAAATGACAAAGAGAAGGGGCCCTAAGATGCTGCCTTGAGGAACACCTGAGGAAGCAATGAACGGGGCTGAGGTACAATCATCTACCACGACTACACACTTGCGACAAGAGAGATACGATTTGATCCACGACAAAAATGTAGAATGAAATCCAACACTGGCCAACTTATTTACCAGCAATGTGTGACTTACTTTGTCGAATGCTTTTGAAAAGTCTGTATAAACAGTATCAACCTGAAGCCGATCATTGAACGCAGACAAGCAGTAATCTGAGAAAACTGCCAAGTTTGATCCAGTGGATCTACCAGCCACGAACCCATGTTGGTTACAAGAAATGAATTGCTTAAGTGCGAAATACATCTTCTCCTTAACAATGTATTCAAATAACTTCGAGGTAGTTGATAATTTCGCAATTGGGCGATAGTTAGACATTTGCTTTGTTACCGCTTTTGTGAATAGGGGTAATTGACGTAAACTTCCACTCATCAATAAAATCTCCACTCTCAAGCGACTTGTTGAAGATAAGAAGAAGAGGAAAGGCCAAAGCGTTACAGTTCTTAAAAAGATATGAAGAAAGACCATCACAATCGGCTTTCGAAGAAGACTTGATGTTAGTAATGCCTTCAACTACATCCTCTAAGGTGAGCGCCAATGAGCCAAAATTTATCAAACTATTGACACCAGAAGACGAGTTATAAAAAGATCGTAACTCAGCATCGAAATTTGATTTGAAAAATTCCCCGAACAGATTAGCTGCCTCATAAGAAGAATCTGCTTGTGTATCATTGTAGAATACGCCCGATGGAATACTTGACTGAGCCTTCTTCGAATTCACATATCGCCAAAAAGACTTTGGGTTATTCTTAATTTCAAGTTCGAATTTACGAACATAATTTCTGTGAAGAATTTTATTGAGCGATGAGAACTTCCTCGCATAACTAAGATAGATGCTCTTATAACGCGACCCATTTGAACATTTAAACTTTTTATAAAATTTGTTTCTCAAATTTTTCAATTTCTTAAGCCTTTTATTATACCACGGAATTTTGTGGCAATATGGTTGGAGGGAGGAACAATATTGGCACAAGTTTCCAGTACAATGTTCTTGAAAATATCAAAACACTTAGCAACACCAAAACCATTGAATATCACGTCCCAGTCAACTGAGCATAGTTCATTACTAAGATGGCACAAATTGTGCCTATTAAAATTAAAACCTAGTGGTTGAATATTCAGCTGTAGTGATAGGAAATCATAAAACTCAAACTTGAGAACAAGTGGAACATGATGATGACAGAATAGACTATTCGACGTTCTGCACGGTAAATGGGGATGCCCCCACTAGTGCGGCGGTAAACTGCTCTAGCTCGCCAGACATCACCATAGTCAGCGCAGGCCTTATAAACTACGTTGAGTGGCGACCGATGCTGACGCTTACTTCAGACCACCTACCCATAGTGCTATCTTTCGATCGCCCCACCGACTTTGTCACCACTGAAAATCGCACTTACACCAACTTCAATAAAGCCGACTGGGAGGGGTTTTCTCACCATCACAGAGAGCGCCTTCGCTGCTCTCCCCACCCCGTCTAACGTACGAGAAGGGTAAAAGACGTTTCCTATGTCCCTAATTTCAGCCTCCCATCAACAAATTCCGTCAGGTAGAATAAAGGAAGTGCGTCCATTCTTCCCCGCAGAGGCAGCGGCTCTGGCAAATGAACGTGACCATATTAGAAGCCTGGACCCTACGAATTCTCAAATAAAGGGTCTTAATGCGGAAATCAGACGCTTAGTACATAAACCAAACGTGGTAAGTGGGAAGAGCACCTAAGGTCTTGCAACCTCTCGGCTGGAGTTGGCAAATTATGGTCGACGGTGAAATTTTTGTCCAACCCGACTAAACCCAACTACAAAATATCCATCGCCTTCGGCGATAAGGTTCAATCGAAGCCGCTTTATGCCGACAATTTATAATGCATCCTCCGTTGGACAAAGAGATTCACAGAGAAACCAGGGAAGCGCATAAACCCAAAAATAGCGATGCGCCCATTGCCATCTTCACAACAGAAGTTCAAAAGGCAATTCGGAGGTCCACCAAGTATATAGGCGAAAACACCAAGTATATAGGCCACGATGGCATTTTCATGCTGATGCTGAAACACCTCGGCGACGAAGGTATAAGATACCTAACACACATTTTCCACCTTTCCCTGTCCACCTTTGTCATTCCTGAAAGATGGAGACAGGCAAAGGTGGTGCCACTACTAAAGCCTGGCAAGCCAGCTGCCCTGGGGGAGTCATATCGCCCGATATCACTCCTCTCGCCAGTAGTGAAGAGCAGATCAAAACCCAGAAGAGTTAAACAAGGGGTGCCACAGTGTGGTGTCCTATCCCCGTTTCTGTTTAACTATTCACACTTATCGCGAGTTATATTTTCACCCGAAAGTATTCACATTTTTTGTTCGCCTTATCGCAGACGGTGGCGAACAAATTTTTCGTGTTCGAAAAACATTCCGCCTTATTGCCAACTCTTTATTCGGGCGAAATGAACAACGGAAAATGTCAAATTTATTCACTTTTATTTTAGAGGCGAACAAGAAACAAATTGTAAGCATTTGTATGTTTCCAATATTAGATGTTCTTTTAAAGTAATATACTTTTATTTTTAAGAGTAAATCAAAAAAGAGCACGAAATGATTACAAAAGTGCAGTTTAACATTCGATATTTCTATTGCAGAATTGATTTATGTGTGCTGTGATGGATGTTTTGTTAACGTTTTCGTCATAAGCGCATCCTAAGACTTCCAGAACTGGCAGCTTCATATAAAAGTCCTACGCAAATTGGCGCTCCTCAGGGAATGCAAGCTGTCCACTTTACAAAGCGAAGTACTCCATTTTTTTTTTCAATGACTCCAAGGAGCTACTAAGAATATCTAGAAAATATTTAAATGCTGGCTTATTTAGGGCAACTTTCATAAAAGCTGGTTACGCCGTACAAAAAAAGTAAACTAAACTTCGGTTAGTGGCTACCGGTTTTTACCGGAAAACTAGTAAAGTAACAATTCATTTGCTATTGAAAACTGCAAAAAACAACTTTTTTCAACTCACTTAGCTCCAAAATGTCTCTTAATTGCCTCCGGATTGTTCTCACACTTGCATTCTCCTCGCGTTCAATCAGTAGCAACCTAAGGCCAACACTAGATATGTTTTTAAATAATTTTTAAACTTAATTTTAGTAAAATGTACGATTCTTTAAGAAATTCACAAAATACCACGCAAATTTATTTGTTCATTATTAATTCGAAGTAGGGCTGATTCGAAGTGAACATTCGTTCGCCCGAACAAAAAAAAATGAAGGCGAACGCTCGTTCGGACGAACTCTGCGATAAGGGGGATTATATATCGATTGGTCAGCCGGTACTGAGCTACGCGACGCCAATATGGTCGCCGGGGCTTGCTGACACCCACTGGACGAGGCTTCAGGTCTGCAAAAACACCACCCTTAGAACCGCCACTGGGTGTCTTCTTACGTCTCCTGAGCACCATCACCACAATGAAGCAAAAATGCTCGGAAAGAGCATAGTTAGATGTTGACCAGGCAATTCCTGTTCAACTGCTGCAAACCACAGCATCCGAACAGACACCTGGTCCACGAGAATCCGCTCCCCAGGAGCATAAGAAGCCATCTACGCAAATATTTCGATGCAATCCGGCACCTGATTTCCACGCCGTTTGATCCTAAGGTGCACCGGCAGGCCCTCACCCTCATCCACACCGATTCGGTAAATTCTTTTGTCGGCTTTCTCCCAGCGAAATCCGTTCTTCAGGCAACAACACCACCCGTTGCCGAAGAGGAGCGCGAACTGCCTAGGTTGACAAGGGTGTTGCTGGCCCAACTCCGGTCTGGATATTGTAATAGGTTAAACTCTTACTTATCCAGACTGAGCCCCAACTTGCCGAATGTTTGTCCGGCTTGCGGCTTGTGGCTTGTCCCCCCATAATACTAACCACCTTTTTGTCTGCTCAACCGAGCCTATTCTTCTAACACGCATATCCCTCTGGTTCACCCCTGTCGAAGCCGCTAGGCTTCTAACTTCCGTTAGAAGAGTTTGATGATACTACTGCTTAAGATACTGACTACCTAGGTAGGGCTAAGTAGCGCTACAACATCAACAACAACGGTGAAGTTCACCGTAAGGTGATATAGCGGTAATAATGAAGTCTTACGGCCGTCATGACGGGTGCAATTTATTCGACAACGTTTTTTCTCACCGTAATATTCAAAACGGTGAGAATTCAATCAAATATTTCAAATATGTTTACACAAAACAAAAGTTTTGACATTTTTGTTGATTTCAAAAAAGTATTAGAAAAAATAAATATAAAGAAACCAAAAAAAAATCAGTAAAAAAATCAAAAGGATATCGGGAAAATTTATCACAACGCTCTTCAGAGTTAACACAAAAGCGGTGCCGCTTATGGCGGCAAGCACAGCGACCGCTAAATAACGAACACCGTTTTCGAGGAAACCACGGCTTAAGTGCGGTAAAAATACATACATATATACATATTAAACGAAAAAGTCACATTCGAGCGCGCTGGTTGACAATAAATATATTAAATATAAATATATATATAAATATTAAACCAAACACACAAAAAAAGAACAAAACAATACGGTATACTAATATTAAAAATTTAAATTTGCCTAGCCCTGCGAAAAATTTGTCTGTTGCTAAAGCTATAGCAACCACAAACCGAATTTTAATTTTTGTACACATTAAAAACCAAAAAAATTAAAGTTTGCATCAAAAACGGAATATTTCAGGGTGTACGGTTCATCGTTTTCGCCAAAAAAAAACAGAAAAAAAAATCGAATATATTGTCATCCTAATTTGAACATGTTTATATACGTATGTATGTATGTCTATATTAACCACAATAAGTAAAATACTTATCCAAATTCAAGCAGCGGCTTTTCAGCTTATTCTTCGTGTTGGCAAGCAAAAAAAAAACCAACAACAAAACATAATGTTCAGTTGCAATATATGCCAAGCAAAGGCAGGATTGTTAAAACTAAATAAGCAGACATTTCTAAGAAAAAGAAACGAAAACAGTTCACAACTATTAAAGCTATTCTGACGTACCATCATATTTATCTGTATTCTTATTATGTTCACGGCAATAATACATACAAACACACAAATGTGTGTTAAGCTAAAAAGCTACTGTCGAGCACCCAAAAAAGGGTTAACAAAGAACAAAGCTCGTTGCACTTACATAATTGGCGAAAGAGAAGAACACATATTGGTTACCTGCAGTGCTGTTGTCTATGGCTAAACATTTATACAATCACATAGATTTGTGTTTAGCCACCCTCAACAAAAAATAACTTACAGTTATACAGTACAGTTTACAGCCGTTTCTGGTTTGAATCTTAGCCCGTAGTTTTTGAGAAGTTTGGTTAAAATAATTTTACCTAAGGCGAAATTGGTGAAAAAGGCAAAAATGGTGGGTACTCATAGTTGCGCCCGTCACGGTTCTTACGGCTTCGAGACATGCCAACCGCACCATACAAAAGTTTCATACCTGATTGTTTGTTTTCATGTATAATTAGACTCCGTGATACCTGCACAGACCATTCGGATTTCCTCCCCCCCATGGGATTTCAGCACATCTCGCCAGCCATTCCTCTCCAAACCTCGGCCATTAATGTTGTTTGACCTGCCTTCTATACCCTTCCCTTCCATGGTCGATCTTGACACCGATTCTTATCGACCCCTACAATCAGCCTCAAACTGCTGAAATCACATCGTCCTTCCCGCGTCCGTCCGTATCTACCATGCCCCCACCAAAGAATCAACGGCTACTCCACCTTGACTTTTACTCCATATTCCTTATATTTATTGATTCAATGCAATACAATGTGACCGAACTCCTTCATTGTCAGGCCCATGACTTATCACTATATATCGCTTACAACTACGCTAATTCCAAAGTGACGTTCTATTGTATAACGTAGTGCCCTATCAAATAATTCATGAAAACTGCCTCGTCGGCTAAAGCGGTCTCGCTTATATTACTTACAAATTTTTTCCTTTAATGAGCTAGACCTGCAGATCCAATCCAAAACATTTCATTGCAGCTCCAATAATATGGAACATTCAAGGGGGGGTTTGGTTCCTGCCTAAGACGTCTTCAGCATCTGCCACTTATAATAACATCTCCCCATCGTTTCCTTACATCCACAAATTAACTGATCTCGGATTACTGGGATTAATATATACTAGTATCGCCCGTGGTCGAAATTCGACCAATTTAAATTTTCTTCAAAATTTTGAAATAAAATACTTATTTTCGAAAAAATGTACCGAAATAGTCGGGAACTCTTTAGCTTTGGGGTCAAAGGGTAGAAGTTATGAAAAATGTTGAGTGCTACATCAAAACATGCGGTTCGGTGTCCCTGATAATAATATGCAGGCGGAAGGTCAATACTATAAGCCAGTCAAAATTTATCAACAAAAAACCTTAAGTACATTTTTTACTTGGCCTTATGTTATAGATTTTGTTAGAAGAACTTCAGAAATTTTAAGTAAAGGACCAGCCCCCATGCACTCAACAACGGTTTTTATAGTGCTTTTGATCCTATCAATCCATATTTACCAATAAATTCAATATTTCGTTATCAACTCATGGCGGTGTTATATGATGCATTTAAACTTCATTTGTACATATATTTTTGTTTATTTATGCCTGCAGATACGTTAATTTGTCATATTTTTTATAATATAAGTCTCGAAAAATTTATTTACCCTTTCAAAAGTCCAATTAAAAGCAAAACCTTTAAAATTCCCAAAATATATGATGAAAATACTATTACTCAGTTTTACTCCACTTTCACGGAGTGGCACCAATGACAAATGTTATAAAAAATGTGCATTTTGACAACGCTCTCTCGAAACGAAGAGTCTCAAATCTATTTATCTATGGTTAGTAAAAGGAATGAGGGCAAAAAATTTGAAAATTTGAGCAAGTGTTTCACGCACCGAGTAGAAGAAACCAAATGCGCAGAAACTTTCGGCAGAGAGAATGACGATTTCTCAATTTTTCGGTAACGTTTATAATCGCATGGCTTCCCCTCATAAGTATGTACATATATGAATGTATGTATGTAAAATGAATGAGTTTTAAAATCTTTGGGCTTACAGGATATGGGCAATCCTGCGTGAGCGTGTATAATTGTACAATTTTTATACCAAAATGGGTATAAATGTATACTACTTGCAGGACACCTGACTTCGATTCTCGGGATTCTCGGTGAATCGGGATTCTCGGTGAAGACAAAATAGGGAATTGTTTTTTTTTAATTCTTTTAAAGCAAGGGAAATTATTTAAAATGACGCCAGCAACTACTTATACTTTCCAGCGTCTACTTACAGCTTTGCTCTAAATGAGACAATTGGTAATATTTTTCTGGCCAATCTTCAATAAATTTAAAAAAAAAAATATTATGATAAAAGGTTTTCATATGTTATATGTTTCAAGGCAAATTTAATTTATAAAAAAAAAAAACTTAACCTGCCCCGAACCCGTGCTTTTCAACCAGTAAACGCACGCATCAGAGCCGGCACCTTTACCACTGCTTTATAATGTATATCATTTCTGTTATGAATCAGAGACTTTATCTACTGGGTTGTAGATGTCGCTAAGGGTAGTGGGGAAATTCTTTACGCCATGCGTGCACGGGTCCATCTAGCGTACATCGAAACAGTTAGATACTGTAGTTTTGGCTTTTGGTAAAAGCTTTTATATACATATGTTGTGCTGTTGGAGATTACAAAATAGTTGGAGAGTTCTGGAAAGTTTGTAGGCTTCTTTTTTGTTTAATAACAAAAAAACAAAGCATAATTTTCAAAATTTTTTTTCGCGAGACAGTAGAAATAGTCCATACCAAGATGGCAATATAACTTTTATAGGGATCTATCTATAAATACTATATGAAGTTGGGTTGCGAAAATTACTATGGGGAGAGTGTTAGCCTATTAATATATTATAGATAGATACTGCTGAAATTTTTCATAAGGTAATGAAAACATGCACCAACTGAAGTGATTAGATTTCGGCTTGTAGTAAGGCTACAGATTATTTTCAACAACATTTGAAAGGTAATAACTCCTGCTCTTGTATTTTTGAAAATTCCTCTTCTGGTGTTGCTATCAAAATATTTTATTCTATATACCTAACTTCATTCTTAGTATGAAAAATACATTTTCTGCTTAGAAAATATACTTTTCCAATATTTTATTGTAGTAGACTACTACTTTTTTATAATAATGGAATAAATTGGTCACATTTGTTCAAGCATGTCCTATGAAGGCACTAATTGTACCCTTTTTCTACCTAAATGGGTATAAATGTATACTAATTGCAGGACACCTAACTTTGATTCTCGGTGAAGACAAAAATGGAAATTGTTTTTTTTTTAATTCTTTTAAAGCAAGGAAAATTATTTAAAATGACGCCAGCAACTACTTATACTTTCCAGCGTCTATTTACAGCCTTGCTCTAAATGAGACAATTGGTAATATTTTTCTGGCCAATCTTAAATAAATTAAAAAAAAAAAAAATATTATGATAAAATTTTTTCATATGTTACTATATGTTTGAAGGCAAATATAATTTATAAAAAAAAAAAACCTTAACCTGCCTCAAACCCGTGCTTTTGAACCTGTAAACGCACGCATCAGAGCCGGCACCTTTACCACTGCTGTATAATGTATATCATTTCTGTTATGAATCAGAGACTTTATCTACTGGGTTGTAGATGTCGCTAAGGGTAGTGGGGAATTTCTTTACGCCATGCGTGCACGGGTCCATCTAGCGTACATCGAAACAGTTAGATACTGTAGTTTTGGCTTTTGGTAAAAGCTTTTATATACATATGTTGTGCTGTTGGAGATTACAAAATAGTTGGAGAGTTCTGGAAAGTTTGTAGGCTTCTTTTTTGTTTAATAACAAAAAAACAAAGCATAATTTTTAAAATTTTTTTTCGCGAGACAGTAGAAATAGTCCATACCAAGATGGCAATATAACTTTTATAGGGATCTATCTATAAATACTATATGAAGTTGGGTTGCGAAAATTACTATGGGGAGAGTGTTAGCCTATTAATATATTATAGATAGATACTGCTGAAATTTTTCATAAGGTAATGAAAACATGCACCAACTGAAGTGATTAGATTTCGGCTTGTAGTAAGGCTACAGATTATTTTCAACAACATTTGAAAGGTAATAACTCCTGCTCTTGTATTTTTGAAAATTCCTCTTCTGGTGTTGCTATCAAAATATTTTATTCTATATACCTAACTTCATTCTTAGTATGAAAAATACATTTTCTGCTTAGAAAATATACTTTTCCAATATTTTATTGTAGTAGACTACTACTTTTTTATAATAATGGAATAAATTGGTCACATTTGTTCAAGCATGTCCTATGAAGGCACTAATTGTACCCTTTTTCTACCTAAATGGGTATAAATGTATACTAATTGCAGGACACCTAACTTTGATTCTCGGTGAAGACAAAAATGGAAATTGTTTTTTTTTAATTCTTTTAAAGCAAGGAAAATTATTTAAAATGACGCCAGCAACTACTTATACTTTCCAGCGTCTATTTACAGCCTTGCTCTAAATGAGACAATTGGTAATATTTTTCTGGCCAATCTTAAATAAATTAAAAAAAAAAAAATATTATGATAAAATTTTTTCATATGTTACTATATGTTTGAAGGCAAATATAATTTATAAAAAAAAAAACCTTAACCTGCCTCAAACCCGTGCTTTTGAACCTGTAAACGCACGCATCAGAGCCGGCACCTTTACCACTGCTGTATAATGTATATCATTTCTGTTATGAATCAGAGACTTTATCTACTGGGTTGTAGATGTCGCTAAGGGTAGTGGGGAATTTCTTTACGCCATGCGTGCACGGGTCCATCTAGCGTACATCGAAACAGTTAGATACTGTAGTTTTGGCTTTTGGTAAAAGCTTTTATATACATATGTTGTGCTGTTGGAGATTACAAAATAGTTGGAGAGTTCTGGAAAGTTTGTAGGCTTCTTTTTTGTTTAATAACAAAAAAACAAAGCATAATTTTCAAAATTTTTTTTCGCGAGACAGTAGAAATAGTCCATACCAAGATGGCAATATAACTTTTATAGGGATCTATCTATAAATACTATATGAAGTTGGGTTGCGAAAATTACTATGGGGAGAGTGTTAGCCTATTAATATATTATAGATAGATACTGCTGAAATTTTTCATAAGGTAATGAAAACATGCACCAACTGAAGTGATTAGATTTCGGCTTGTAGTAAGGCTACAGATTATTTTCAACAACATTTGAAAGGTAATAACTCCTGCTCTTGTATTTTTGAAAATTCCTCTTCTGGTGTTGCTATCAAAATATTTTATTCTATATACCTAACTTCATTCTTAGTATGAAAAATACATTTTCTGCTTAGAAAATATACTTTTCCAATATTTTATTGTAGTAGACTACTACTTTTTTATAATAATGGAATAAATTGGTCACATTTGTTCGAGCATGTCCTATGAAGGCACTAATTGTACCCTTTTTATATCAAAATGGGTATAAATGTATACTAATTGCAGGACACCTAACTTTGATTCTCGGTGAAGACAAAAATGGAAACAGTAGAAATAGTCCATACCAAGATGGCAATATAACTTTTATAGGGATCTATCTATAAATACTATATGAAGTTGGGTTACGAAAATTACTATGGGGAGAGTGTTAGCCTATTAATATATTATAGATACATCAACTAACTCACCTATCCATTTCTACACTCGCTCTAATCTAGCACCTAAAAGTATGTTACCTCATTCGTAACTTTATTGCTCAAGTCTAAACCTGCTTATACTATCATACTTAATTACGACACAGCTCACCCTTGCAACTTTCGCTTTCGATGATTGTACCCCGTCTGTACGTCTATGATTCGTGCTCGACGTCGTCGCCGATTGTAGAGCTACACTGATGTTCGCCTCAATTCGCTGGACGTTGCATCGAACCCCGTGTTCTGCGCTCGTCTGTGGCGACTGCTGCGTCGACTGCGTACGACCACCTCGAACCACTCCGCTCGTCTTGTACAAAGCAATCACTACTGATGACTAATGGATGTTGCCCTCATCACCTGGCCTTGGATCTGTCACTCGGTTTGTTGTTTCTTGGCGCTGCGCCCGGCCAACTCGTCTTATTAGCAAATTTTCTTCGGGCGTTGTGCGCCCGATCCGGCTATGGCATTAATGCGCGACGCGCTCGCCAAATAAATATCGTGAGACGTCTTCTGGACAAACTTATTTTACGCGTAGCGCGCAGCGTTCGTTGGCACTTAACAAGAAATCGCCGCCCGTTTAAATGAACTGGGGCGGCGCGACGCTTATTGCATCGCTTGCTGGTTAATTATTTTTGGTTTCGCTATGTTCCTGGCGCTATAAGCAGCGACCCAGATTAGGACTCCTTGACGCTCTGCGCTTACTAAATGTGGTGTTATGCGGGAATGAATGAATGTCCTGCGCGCTGTGCTCAGGTGATTTTTCTACCACACCGCCGGCGCTATATCGCGCCCCGTGTTGCGGGGTTGCGCTGGCTATATTACCACCCGATTTGTCGATTGAAATAATTGCGATGGTGTTTTATGTTGACTGGAACCGAGCGCTCCCAATCGTTGGTACCGAAGTATCTATATAGACCGTGATGAAAGCTGGTGTGAACAATCGCCAATCTTGCTGTTCGTCTGCCACGCATTGGCACACAACATAAAGGATTGCCCTGAATTTTGGATGAAAATACAAAATTTAAGATTCTATATACCATGCTGGCTGGGAGGGAGTGAGCGTCCAATGTCCTTTGAAAGCCTATTTAATCATGTAGAGCGTTTCTTACCCGATTTGCGCTGCTCCAATTCCCAAAAGCAAAAGAACGTTTCTTCTAGAACAAATTTTCCGCGTGTTCTTCAATGACTTCGGTTGTCAACACCAGCTGATCGAAGCGAGCATGTTCAACCAAGTGGCAACAGAGTTTTTAGTCATGCCAAACCTTATGTGTACCACAGACTATGCTTACTATTTCCTATCTGACCGTAACAGCCGCTGAAGCGTTCGAAATCTGGTCAGACCTGTTTGCTAAATGCGGAGATCCTTGGCGTGATACACTCCAACGGATCGCCCATTCACGTCGCCTAATTCATACAAGGGATTTCCCTTCTTCCCAATTACTATTGACTTGATGTACTTCGGCGCCAGCTTAGCGCTATATTGGTTACCCGCATTACTAAGCCTGAAGTTTCTTCGGTAGACCGTTTGTCCTTCCCGGTACACCACGCAGCGTGATCTCGTGTTATATGCTCTCCGACCTTTCTCATACCCTTCCGCGAGACTGCGCACTAATCGCTCCCTTAGCACACTGAGACGATCAGCGGTATCCAGTCCTCCAGCATCCCCTTCTTGCAGCAATTCCAATTTGCGCAAGACCTCGTACGCCGATCCGACCTGACAAATCCTTCATGTTCATGAGCCACTTAAGGCTCATGTGATCAGTTATGATAGTGAAAGGAAGCCCATCCACGTAGGCTCGGAATTTCTGAACACTGATCACTGCTGCCAAGCACTCCAGCTCTGTGATCGTATAGTTTCGCTGTGCTGAGTTTAACTTTTGCGACATGAAGGCAATCGGTCTTTCGTTGCCCTCGCTATCCTTCTGAAACAGTACGCTCCCAATGCCTTGCGTCGAAGCGTCGCATTGGATAAAGAAATGTTTTTTGGAGTCGGGGTTCACAAGAATGTCCGTCGAGGTGAGTGCCTGCTTCAGCTTCCCGAACGCTTGTATGGCTTCCTCCGTCATGTTGAAAGTTTTCGCTTTTTTCAGACAGTCCGTCATAAGTGCTGTTACAGTGACGAAATTGGGTATGAATCGACAATACCACCCGCAGATCCCCAGAAAACGCCGCAGTTGTGTCATCGTCGCTGGCATCGGAAATTCCATCATTGCCTGTATCTTCGAAGGGTCTGTCTTCAGCTGACCTTGTCCAACTATGAAACCAAGATATTTTATTTCCTTTTGGCAAAATTTGGACTTAGCCAGGTTGATGGTAAGCCCTGCGCTTGCCAAGCACTCAGCTACCGCCGTTAGGTTTTCTAGATGCGAATCGAATTCTGCTGAGCAGATCAGTAGGTCGTCGATGTAAACAAACACGTTCTCCCGCAAACGTGCCGGTATTATTCTGTCCATCAGTCGGCAAAGTCTTTGGCTGGCATTACACAGCCCAAAAGGCATGACCTTGAACTGATATAACGGTATAGTGAATGCGGTTTTCTCCCTAGCTGAGACTTCAAGAGGGATCTGCCAAAAGGCATCCTTGAGGTCTATGCCTGATATATAATACGTCTCCTGTAAGCGAGATAAAATTCCCTCCACGTGTTGAGTCGGGTACGCATCCTTCTTCGTCCGCTCATTGAGCTTGCGCATATCCACGCACAATCGCTTCTTACCCGGTTTATCTACTAAGACGATAGGAGAACTCCAGGCGCTATTGCTCTCTTCAACCACGTCGAGAGCCAGCATCCGGTCTATCTCATCATAGGCATACTTCTGCTTGACCGGCGACATGGGATAGTGCCTTTGCTTTATCGGTATCGTATCATCCGACACTTCAATCACATGCTCCATGACATGAGTTCTTCCCAGTCCGAGTACTGCCTCGAGTCGGTGCAGATCTTTTGGGGATAAGTCGATTTGATTCTCCTCCTTATGTTCGAGCTCCGAGACGACCAAGGGTGCAAGACCGAATGCCTCCCAGAAGTCGATGCCTAGATAAAGCTCCTGCCTCAGGCTTGGAACCAAATGGAAGGTCATCGAAGCCCTTCTACCCCGCCAGTTTACTTCCGTCTCCACTTTGCCGATAATCGCCTGTGACTGCCCGTCCGCCGTTCTCAAGCTGCTCCGCCTAGCTTGTACTTTACCTTTCAGCCTCTTCGTCCAGACCTCCGAGCCCGCTCCGAAACAGCTGACTGAAGCTCCGCTCTCCAACAACCCACGTACTCGGGTCCCCCCGATCTCGACTTCCGCATAGGGTCTCTTGTCCACCTCGTCCCTTATAACCGTCTCCTCAATTGCTCTTCCCTCGATTTTCCTTTCTCTCGCATTCTGTCGCATTCGTGAAATCCTTCTGTAAATCCTAGTCCGCTTTGTCTTAGCTCCATCGCTAAGTCTCCCACCTCCGAAGATGCGCTCTCTGGCTGCCTCGTATCTTTCTTGCCTCTCTTCTAGTGTTAAGCTGGGATCCAGTCCGTGTCCTGCCGTGATGTCCTTTCCTTTACATTCGTCGTTTAAGCTTCCGGGATTTGATGTCGTTGACAGGTCTCCCCGGATTTCCTGCCAGTCTCCCGGTTTTCCTGAACCAGTTTATGTTCCTCACACCAAGAGCACTGCATGCTGGGTCTGTTGCATTTGTAGCAGAGCATTCGGTGAATCCTGCCATCACATGTGGTGGCCTGTAGATCCGCACTGTCCTCCAGTGTCCTCTTCGGCGTCGCTTCCCTACTGGTTTCCTTTCTGAAGGACTTGCCCTTGCTCGGTGGGCCTATGGCCTCCACTGCCTCGGGTTCCTCCACCGTTCCTTCCGCATCCAGCTGCTCGATCGTCTTCCTGCGAGGTGTTTTCGTTTCCAACTCCGCGATGTGCTTCTCCGCTCGTCGGCACTCCATCTTCAACTCCTCCAAGGTATCCATCCGGCAGCCGAACACCAAGTTCTTGATCCTTGGGCGCAAGTTCCTGCGAATCAGGCCCACTAGACCGCGTTCGGACATCCGCGCGCTCATGGTCAACTCCATTCCCCTGATCGCTGCGTAGAACTCGTCGAACTTTTCGTTAAAGTCTTGCTTCCGATCATTCATCGCCTGCCTGATCTCTTCGTCAGAGTCCGCCTTTCGGAATTGCTCCACAATTGCCGTCCTGAAAGCGTCAAGATCCCCTACAGAATCCGCGGCATGTTCTTCCATATAGAGCCAATACCACTCTCTCGCTGGTCCGTCCAATAAAAGGTGAAAATTTGCATACAGATCTTCGGATGATACGTTATGTTTCCGTCGTAGCGTGTCTATCCGGAACAGGAAGCGTTCCACATACACTGATTTAGGCCCCCCGTCGAACTTAAGACTCCAATCGCGAATAATCTTCGTCGCGTTCCTCTCTGGACGATGGCTGTACTGCCGGTCCTGCTCCCGCACGATTCAGGCAAATCGACGACTCGAGCCTATCGTGACTTCCGGTTTATCCGGAGTACCTCCCTCATTAACTTCCTGATCGACGTCGGAGCTCCACGCTCGCCGATTGGGAGTCAGATCATCGCCCACTCCCCCTCTTTCCACATTCGCTAGTCTGTCCGCTAATCCACTTACATCCTTACGTAACCCCTGTACCGCTTCTCTGACCGCGTCGGTCGTAGAGCGCGTCATATCTACTTGATACTGAAAGAATAACAGCTCGAATTTTCTCAGCAACTCTTCCCCAACCGCATTAGGTTCCCCAACTTTGGCGCTTTGTGCTTCCGCTGGCAACTTTTCTCCTCCTGATGCGGACTCCTCGTCCTCTCGAATATCCTCCTCCGTGTCATCCCCCGCATTGGTTTCCCCTTCACGTACCGCCGGGGTCACTTCTAAGTCCTACCCGTTTGGCAGGGTTTGGCATTTCTTGTTTCGATGTTCGCTGCCCAATATCAGAACAATTAACCGTAGCTAGGTGCTAAGCACCTCGAAAAATGTATTGCCCCCTTGTTTCCCTTGAGGTTATACGCAAAGCATTGAGTCGAGCGACACGCAAAGCAGCCGCCAAGAAAATATATTGAAAAATAAATTATATTTGCCCTAATGTGTGCGCTTACCAACGCTATGCACACAAAGAAATGTTAAAAGAAATGTGAATTTATAGCAAAATTTCCTTCAAATGAATATGAAAATAAATGTATAAAATATGCTCGTGGCTAACCTGTATTCTAACTAATAAAGGAGTTCGCCATTGAAGTTTGATCTGGTGGCATAGTATCTGTCCTCCTAACGTCGTCCGTATAAAGTCCAATTCTCTCTAAGTCTGGGCTTCGAGACCTCGACACTACAGTCAGACATGACTATCTTGTCCAAACTGGATACCGAAAAGTCTCCCCCACTTACTCCATCGCTGCAGACACTATTAGCCGGCATGTCAACATCCAACTAAGATATCTGGACAGCGCACCTGCTGGTACCACGGTACTTTCGTCCGCTCTGATCGTGACTAAACGAGCTGCCAGTGTGTACCCCACTCTTCCTGACATCGACACAATTGAAAGGGTCTGAGACTGTCGCCCCATCAAGCTGCCAGATGTCACCCTCCCTGATAGAAACGTATTTAAAAAAAAATGTGTAATAAAAATCCGAATTATTCTTAGCATGGTATCTTGGAGCCATGTCCGGAATAAAGGAGCATCACTGATCGTGGGCCCCACGTTGGGCGCCATTTTGTTACGCGCGACCGGTTACAGGGAGGCGGGCGGAACGACTCACCATGCCCCAGGCCCCCATACTACATGTCCCCCATCACCGCCAGGTATGCTTGCTTATCAGCACGAGCTAGCTCGCCGGACTTGGGGTGGTTCTTACGGCTTCGAGACATGCCAACCGCACCATACAAAAGTTTCATACCTGATTGTTTGTTTTCATGTATAATTAGACTCCGTTCCTGCACAGACCATTCGGATTTCCTCCCCCCATGGGATTTCAGCACATCTCGCCAACTCGTCGCTAGCCATTCCTCTCCAAACCTCGGCCATGGATGTTGTTTGACCTGCCTTCTATACCCTTCCCTTCCATGGTCGATCTTGACACCGATTCTTATCGACCCCTACAATCAGCCTCAAACTGCTGAAATCACATCGTCCTTCCCGCGTCCGTCCGTATCTACCATGCCCCCACCAAAGAATCAACGGCTACTCCACCTTGACTTTTACTCCATATTCCTTATATTTATTGATTCAATGCAATACAATGTGACCGAACTCCTTCATTGTCAGGCCCATGACTTATCACTATATATCGCTTACAACTACGCTAATTCCAAAGTGACGTTCTATTGTATAACGTACAGCTAGTGCCCTATCAAATAATTCATGAAAACTGCCTCGTCGGCTAAAGCGGTCTCGCTTATATTACTGACAAATTTTTTTCCTTTAATGAGCTAGACCTGCAGATCAAATCCAAAACATTTCATTGCAGCTCCAATAATATGGAACATTCAAGGGGGGGTTTGGTTCCTGCCTAAGACGTCTTCAGCATCTGCCACTTATAATAACATCTCCCCTATCGTTTCTTTACATCCACAAATTAACTGATCTCGGATTACTGCGATTAATATATACATCAACTAACTCACCTATCCATTTCTACACTCGCTCTAATCTAGCACCTAAAAGTATGTTACCTCATTCGTAACTTTATTGCTCAAGTCTAAACCTGCTTATACTATCATCCCTACCAACCATACGCAGATAAAAAAGTGGATAAAACATAGATCGCGCTATCCACAAATGAAGATAAAAAAGTGTATAGTTTTCTATGGGCCGCGTGCAGATATTATCCACATTCCCCATGTAAATTTCGTGTACGTGTGACCTTGCATCCCATCGCACTCATTAGGAAATTCCATAAGAAAATACATAAGCAGCCATTATGCATACATACTTAGCATAGACTTGACTTGACTTGGAACTGCCACTTAGCGTTCTGTTTAATGTAGTTTGCATGTATCCGATTACCCTGCATGACTTGACTTAGAATTCTGTTGAGTTTTGATTTTCTATGTAAATTCTAAGTTTAGTGAGCGCCGTGAGAGAACTGTGTGATGCCATAATTTTTTTTTTTATATTTTGAATAAAATCCTCCAACTATTCTATAGAGATAAGAATTTTTGGATGTATATTATTCATATGGCAGCCGCAAAACTTACTGTCAAATAAATTGAATTCAAATTAGGCTAACCTAAAAAAAAAATTTGTTCCTCCCAAAATGCTTTATAGTTTTTTTTTGGCATTGGCTATATACTGATTGTAGATAAGCTCAGAAAATCGAAACCTAATGCCAAGAAAATGCGTTTTGGTACCTTTTACTGAGTTATATGTAAAAAATCACACGATTACTTTTAAAAAGCAATTCGATATGGGAAACTTTTACTCTTATTTGAAACTGGCTAGTGTGCTCTCTTGCTATTTTTCTAAGTGCTAATTGACAGTTCTCAAGTCAAGTCAAGTCTATGCTAAGTATGCATAATGGCAGCTATAGCTGCGCCGTTCTAAATATAAAAATTTCCCAAAACAAAGGGTTGCATTTTCATAGAGTTGCCAGATCTGAAACCTGGTATGCCTAAAGAATACCCAAAATTTATAGGAAAATGCCAAAAAAAATACCCCAAAAATATGGAAACGGCCCAAAAATATCCAAATACGTTTTAATTAAAATATATAAACTAATTTTAAGAAATATAATACAAAATTTACTTAAAGTTATTATATACATACATGTAGGCTCCGAAATAAAACACTTTCAAAGTTCTTTTGAACTTATAGCTATATTTATTGAATATAATTTTAGAATTCATGTGTTCACATTGGAGGTTGATTTTTAAAACTAAAACTAAAACTATTCGAGTAACAGTGAGTTGGAGTTGACGCTTCGTCAAATTGTGTATGTATCTATCGTCAAGTAATAGTTCTGTACGCTTCTATTAGGTAGTTAGTAGGTCCGTCAATTTCTAGTTAGTCTCTATTAGGTCGTTAGTAGGTCTGTCCACTTCTTGTCGTCCGTTCCCGTGTCAATCCCACATTCGGCCTTTCTGACTTGTCGTTCGGCCCGAACGATGGGTTCCATGCTTTCATATATTCGGCGACTGTAATTGTATTATTAGGACCTTCATGGTCTCCTACTTTTTCAACAGAGTATCGTCCATGTGGAAGTCTTTTCTTTACAGAGTATGGGCCTAAAAATTTCCCTTTAAGCTTAAGGCCTGGACCGTACTGAGTTCTTTTAATCGCTACCAGATCTCCCACTTTGTACTCAATTTCAGGTTTTCGCTTGGAGTTAAACGTTCTTTTATTTTCCTCTTGAATCTTAGATATGTTATCTGTGGCTTGCTTCCTTACATTTTCTCGCTCTTCATCTAATTCTTTAATTAGAGAATCTTCTAATAACTCACGAAGGTCGACGTCATCCGACGTGCGCATATTTAAACCGGTTAAAACTCTAAAAGGAGTAACATTGGTGCTCCTTGGAGGGGAATTGTTCAACAAACGCTGCACTCTATCAACATGTTTGTACCAGTTTTCCTTATTATTGTGGCACAATTTAGTAAGTAATGGTATAATAATACGGTTTATTCGCTCAACCTGGCCGTTTCCACGCGGAACGCCGGTTGCAATCAGGAGATGTTGTATGCCCTCTTTGATGCAATAGTCACTAAAATTTTTTGATGTAAAAGCCGATCCCCTGTCCGAAATAGTTCTTTTCGGGTTACCAAATATTGAAGATTGCTTCTCTAATCTGTCTATAACGGAGGCGGTTTCTGTACCCTTAGTGGGATATAACCAGACGAACTTGCTGAAAGCATCTACAACTACTAGCAAGTGGTTGTACTTTTTATGAGTGAGTTCCATAGGACCTAAGTGATCAATATGGTATGTTGCGAGAGGCTTGTCCTCCTTATCTATGGGGCAAAGTAAACCTTCTTTTTTACCCATCTTCGCTTCGCCAATAATGCACTCAACGCAATTTTTTATAATTTTCGTTACTTTCGGACCGACCTGTGGTATGAAAAAAGATTTTTCAACATAATCCTGAGTCTTTTCCGCGGACCAATGGCCTTGACAATGTGCCATACGAATTATTTCGTCTTCCATGCCCTGTGGCACCACTACTAATTCTTTTGCAGCATCTTTGTATAATACACCATTTTTCATATAAAAATCTTCGTATGTACTATTTTCTAAAACCTTGGATACTGCTTTTACCCATTCGTCGTTTTGCTGCGCTTGTTTTAACCGCAAGCATCATGGATGCCATCCGACTCAAGGCATCTACATGTTTCATTTTCGTTCCTGGCCTATGCTCAATAGAATAGTCGAAGTCCTGAAGATACATAGCCCATCTAGCTACCCTTAAAGGCACTTCTTTTTTCTTGATTGTTAATGCGAACGCATTACAGTCGGTGACAATTTTAATCTTTTTTCCAATTACATAAATTCTCCATTTTTTAAGTGCTTCAATTATCGCTAGAACCTCAAGCTCGTACGAGTGGTACTTTTGCTCCTCAGGTCTAGTTTTGCGGCTCATGTATTGGACGGGGTGAAAAAGTTGATCACCTGTATCTTTTTGCAGAAGTACACCTCCGTACCCATACATGCTAGCGTCTGTGTGTATCTCAGTTTCAGCCCTTGGATTATACAGCTTCAGAACTGGCGCTTTAATGAGTGCAAGTTTGAGCTGCTGAAATGCTATGTCCTGTTCTTCTTTGAATTCAAAGATTGAATCCTTTCTAAGCAAATCACTCAATGGCTTTGCGATTAGAGAGTACCCTTCTATGAATCGTCTGAAGTACGACGTGAGACCTAAAAATCGTTGAAGCGATTTTCTATCTCGTGGCACTGGAAACGATTCAACAGCCTTTACTTTCTCGTATGAAGGTTTGATAGATCCTTCTTCAATAATGTAACCTAAAAATTGTATTTTTTCCATCAAAAATTGACACTTTTGCCATTTAATTTTTAATCCGAAACTCTCTGCGCGCCTTAACACTGTTTTTAGCTTATTCATACCCTCATCTTCATTTTGCGCGGGAATGATTATATCATCCATGTAAATTACAATAACTCCAGCTTGAACTAACTCGCGGAAAACCGCTGAAATGTACCGACAAAATACGGCGGGAGAGTTGGATATTCCAAATGGTACGTAATTGAACTCATACTGACCACTGTGAGTAACGAAAGATGTATAATGCTTTGAATTTGGTTCAACTGGCACGTGGAAGAAACCGTTAGCTAAATCCAAAGTGGAGAAGATTTTAGCTCCTTGAAGGCGTTCTAACACGTCATCAATGAGTGGCATAGGGAAATTATCACGCGTTATTTTTTCATTTAGTTTTCTGAAATCACAGCACAAACGTTTAGTGCCATCTTTTTTAGAAACTAGGACTACAGGCGAGGCGTACTCAGAACTGCTTGTCTGAATTATACCCTCTTTTAACCATGTTTCCACTTGTTCATCTATAACACGCTGATCAGCATACGAAACTCTGCGCGGAGTTTGGTAAACTGGTCTATCATCTGATACTATGATTTTCATTTCTACTGGCGATTGAGAATTTTGTTTTGGTTTATACTGCTTAACAAGGTCTGTGACAGCTCTACCTTTGTCCGCAGACAGATGTGAAAGTTTCAATACGGGTTCGCTTTCAAAGCTATCCAAATCGCTTTGTAAGCAGAGCGCTGAGAACTCGCTTAAAATACTATTATTCTCAAGTGAATTATCGACGTTCATCTGATCCCGTTGCTCAACTTTCAAATCTTTTGCTTGGAAAGTTGCCATACCCTCCGAAACACAGATATTTGCGTTTTTAAGAATATCATTTCCCAGCACAGCTTCGTAACGCAAATCGTTGCTTCTGGTAACATGAAAGGTTACATCTATTTTGAGATTATCAACACTAATTTGCCTTGTTATACTACCTACCGTGGTAAGTTCGCTGTCTTTGATGCCAACCAAACGCCTTTGGTCGCCACTTAACTGTGGATACTTAATTTTCCCCAAAATATCATACCTCAGTAAACTTAAATCTGATCCTGTGTCAACCATTGCATCAACCAGGACACCATCAACCTGAATTTGTTTAAAAATTAAACCGCTGGTCTGTCTCAAAGGCGCATTAAACATAGAATTGACTACACCTTTCTCTTTTTTCACTTGCTTGTTAGCACCCGATTTACATTCAAAACTTCGGTGCCCTTCTACACCACACTTGAAACACTTATATTGTTTATCTTTACTGGTACAATCCTTTGCTAGACGTGCCGTTGATGAACATTTAAAACATTTTTTAGCATTTTCACTACCTTGTGAAACTGAACTTTTTGACGTGCTTTGCCCTGATTGCGCTTTGTTAAAAGACTGACGTGAACCATATATTTTTTCATAAACTTTCAAGTTTTCTTTTAAATCTTTTATAGTTTGGGCCTGATACAAAATAGTTTTATTTGCTCTGGAGTCGGGGATTCCCTCTACAAAATATCCGATTATGCTAACCTCATCCATCTTAACTGGTTTAGCAATTTCCACGAGTGTGTATAAATATTCTTTAAAAGATTCATTATTTCTTTTACGCCTATTATGTAACATATGGTGAATATCTAATATTGATAATTTTTTACCGAACTCTTCTATTAGTGCCACTTTTAACGAATCCCAATCCTTAACACTGACTTGACTTCGCAAAAATAGTTTAGCTGCCCCTTTCAAAAGCTGTTTAGCATATACATATTTTTGAAGATCGTTCCAACCCAATGTGATGGCATTGTCCTCGAACTCTCTTATCCAGTCATGTACGTCTAGTGTATCGGTTCCCGTAAACGACGGTAAGCTATCTTGAATGTCTTTTAATGTAAAAGAAGGCCTCATCACTACGGTCTGCGGTACCGGTTCTGAAGCTTGCTCGTATGTGGATTCATCGTCTGATTCTTGGTCTTCGTCTTGTAAGAGCTCATGATGTCTAAGGAGTCTGTCTCTAAGCTCGCTTTTGCGTCCTTGTACATTTAGTCCTGCCTCTAGCAGCTTCTCTTTCAAGATTGCTACAGTCATACTTAAAATAGTCTGGGCGTCCATGGTGTTAACTATTTATATCACTAAGCTACGTAAAATTATTAGTATTGGTTTATATGAATGTAAGAGAAAAAAAAAAAAAAAATTATCAAATTATTTTACAGTTTCTTGACTTTCTTGAAATTCGACAAAATATTTAAAGTGAAAATAAATTAATTAATTGAATTAGTTGAAGTGAAAATTAATTAATAAGTAATCTACCTTTTCAATCTTATTAAACAAGAAAAAAAAAAATTTATTTTTCATAAGCACTAAGTTATGATTTCAAATTCCAATGTTTTTTTTTTATTGTATGTAACATATAAATAGAATTTCAAATTGTATTCATCAATTTATTTTTAATCTGAACTGAAAAATATTGTTTATATTAATTTCTAAAAGTGTTACTTGAGAACTTCTTGTAAATATGTATAAGTAATTATTTTGACTATTTAAACTTTCTGTTTTGTTTACATTACATTTCTTTCTTTGTTTTGATTTTATTTCTTATTAGACTCTATTTACTCTATCCTATATTTCATCTGTTTTAAGATTCTTATTGATTAATTCTTATTAGACTGACTCTACTCTATAAAATAAGATACGTACTCGCCTTTTCCTGCTTCCTTCGCCTTTACTGATTTGTGTTACTTTTAGCTCTCATAGAATTGATGCTGTCTCGTTCTGATGAATTAAAGATGATTTATGCAATTTTGTCTTGTACTTCACACTTGCATTTTATTTTACATATAGTTTCTTACTTTTCTTTTCAAATATATCAGCGCACTTATTGCTTAGCGCTTCGACTCTTTTACACTCTTTGTTTTGGGTATTAAAGTTGATTTATGCAAATTGTGTTTTGCTTCACAATTGCACTTTACTGTTTATATAGTTATTACTTTTTATATGGAATCAATATTCACTGCACTCTAGCATTGCATGCTATTTGCACTTCTTTCAAACGTTTTCATATACCAACGATTACAATCGTTTGCTCTTTCTCACCAGCACTTAGTATAACGACTTGTGCTCTGCTTATACCAACGATTAGAATTGTTTACTTTTTCTCACCAGCACGAAGTATAACGACTTGTGCTCTGCTTGTACCAACGTTTACGATAGTTTTCTCTTTTCCACCAGCACTAAGTTTAACGACTTGTGCTCTGCTTACACCAACGATTACAATCGGTTGCTCTTTTTCACCAGCACTAAGTATAACGACTTGTGCTCTGCTTGTTTATTTTACTATGCTTTGCTACTTCGTTTGCACATACGTACAAAAACACTTCTTCTCAAGTCCACTGCTTTTATATTACGATGCGCAACACACTGCTTTTGTTGGCGCACACATACACAACACTAACTTCTTCGTTTGCTTTTCTTATTATGCAGTGAGCTGTTCGGCTTTCACTACAATAACACTTCTTCAAAGTTTCAACCACTTTTCGCTGCAACTACCTTTGTCGCAACAACGCTACACATACATACATGCACATATGTAAAACACCAGCTGCAAAATCGCAACTCTTCTCGCTGTAACTTCACCTGTCTCAGTACACTGCAGTGCGGCATATGTGTATTCACGTTCTATCTCGTTCACTCCAATATAAAACTGTGCGGCTTATATTGAATGTTCACTCTTTTATCTCGTTCACCACAATGTATGAATGTTCATGCTTTTATATCGTCTTCTTTCGCACAAAGGCAATATTCTTTAGCACGACGCAATTTGAATTGCAACGTTCATTTCAAAATCTTATGCTTCGGAAATTTCTACGAACTGGCTCGCATGTACATATATATGTACATGTTCCTAACCAAACTTTTTGAAAGCTGCACCCTCTCGATTTTTGCAGGATCTTGCATGTACATATATATGTACACGTCTTTAACCAAACTTTTTTATGCACTTATTTCGCATATACGTATGTAAACTTTAATGTTAAAATCTTTATTTTTTATGTACATATTTTCTTTTGTTGCGAACAGCAACTTTCATGCTTATAAAGCACACACTTATTTTAATGTATTTTTTTTTTAGTGAAAATCAACTTTCGAACTTATAAAGTTTTTTTTTTTTTTAATTCACTTCACTGGCTCAATATTCATCTCGGTTGAGTCCCCAAAATTTAGGCTCCGAAATAAAACACTTTCAAAGTTCTTTTGAACTTATAGCTATATTTATTGAATATAATTTTAGAATTCATGTGTTCACATTGGAGGTTGATTTTTAAAACTAAAACTAAAACTATTCGAGTAACAGTGAGTTGGAGTTGACGCTTCGTCAAATTGTGTATGTATCTATCGTCAAGTAATAGTTCTGTACGCTTCTATTAGGTAGTTAGTAGGTCCGTCAATTTCTAGTTAGTCTCTATTAGGTCGTTAGTAGGTCTGTCCACTTCTTGTCGTCCGTTCCCGTGTCAATCCCACATACATATAAATACATGTTGTTTTATTTGTTGCAATAAATTATTTAGCGATTTAAACCAAATTAGCATCAAATGAAAGGTAATTTAATAACCTTTCTTTTGGTGCTAAACAACTATACAATTACAAAATAAATCTTTAAGAAAAATGTAACTTTGTTACAACTTGAAAAAAATCCATGGATTTTGTTCGTATTACACATATGTGTCTACAAAATTGACAAAATTTACAATAAATTATTTAGCGATTTAAACAAAATTAGCATCAAATGAAGGGTAATTTAATAACCTTTCTTTTGGTACTAAACAACTATACAATTACGAAATAAATCTTTAAGAAAAATGTAACTTTGTTACAACTTGAAATTTAATGTAATTTAATAGCCTTTCTTTTGATGCTAAACAACTATACAATTGTAAACAAAATGTTTGAGAAAAAAGTAACTTTAAATTCTTATTATATTATTAAATACATACAGGCGCAGGCTTTCCACTTCCAAAAAATACATACCTGTAAAATATAAAGAAATAGTTAAAATCTATAGGATGATAAAAAGTTATTTGTAACATACCGTTAAAGTTGACATTATTCCTGTCAGTTATGGAAATCCCACTGTTGTTGGTTTTTGTTGCTGCATAGTGAGCTAAAATTAAAACTTGTTATATATATTGGAACTATAAGTGGCATAAATTAAAAAAAAAAACAACGCACACAAGATGTTTAATAATTGTGTATACCTGTCATCAGTGGTGGGCATTAACCAATTAAATGTTTAATTAAGAAATTAATTACAACTAAATAAATTGCATTGTTAATTGCAAACTTTGTAATTGATTTATTGTTAGTTGTAACTGTAGAAGTTGCAATTAACAATTAATAAATTGTTTTAACAATTATAATTTGCCCAACACTGCCTATTGAATATGTTTGTAAGTCTGAGAAAAAGAAGAGATAGAACAACCAATAACCAGACTGAAATTATCAGTGCGATGACCTAAGTCGATCTAGGCATGTCCGTATGTCTGAGTGCATACTAGCCCTAAGCTTTGAGATATACCGCTGAAATTTGATATGTGCTTTCTAATTCTTAATGTATGCGGTAATTGTTTCCTTAGGAGACACCTGCTTAAAATATAGAGAGGGGTATCAAAGACGGTATCATTAATCTGGAAGCGAAATGTTTTGTTCTTGTGAATAGATATTTGCAAATAAATTTGAACATTTTCATGTGGTGAAATGTTTTGAAATATATTTGCGTGGTCATTGTCGCTCACGTTTTAGGATTTTATGGTTTTTGCAGCACATTTATGAAAAACAAGACCTTGGTGATTTGTTTTGCGCACAATCTTTGGCCACAAATGGCAAATGCTTAAGAGCATAAACATTTGTATATTATGCTGTCACCGTAATATACCCCTGTTTTTGGCCAGATACACTGTTCTCAACTCACTTTGGCAACAACCATTTTAACAAATGTACAAGCGCTGGTACAATTGCATATTATGGTGACACCACAATTTACTCCTTATATTGGCCAGGTACACTACACTGAAATCACTTGGGCACCAACCATTGTACATGCGCGTGTCCATTTGTTAATATACAACGCCATAACATGTTACGACGAACACATGAAAAGTCACAACTTTGTTTACAAATATCCTTTAATAGAAATAAAATAATTTATTGTCGATTTAGGATTTGGGATCTAGAGGTCAATACGCATCTTTTGGTACCCCGCTCGGCAAATTGATATCAGGCAAATTCCAATGAATATTAGAATGGCACCGTAAACCATATTACACTCACTTTGGCCACAACCATAGTAAACAAATGCACAAGCGCATGAACATTTGTATATTATGGTGACGTCATAACCATGTCCTGATCTTGGTTAGGCACACTACACTAAATTCACTTTACGTACCTCAAAGTTCGGCTTAATTTTCGTTCTTGTGGGCCGACCGCAAAGATCCCCAAAATCTTTCAATTATTCGCTGAACAGCAGTCCATACCAAAAATGCGCCTATGAAAACATACAATGCATTATAAATAATAATATTTTTTATCAAAAAGGCTTAAAATTATTGTACTTACCTTGCTTTTCAATGAAATATACATTTTTGTCCAAGCACCAAAAAAAATTTTAATTGGTTTTGACAGAAAATTTAATTTATGGAATCAGCTGTTAAAATTCCTTTTGGTTGCAATTATTAAAATGTTTCTATTTCATTCACTCTCATGGGAATTGCAATAGCGAAAAATGAGAACGATTTTTGTTTGGGAAATATATCTCAAAAATATGCGTTGGTATTGGTAAGGAGAAGCAAAAAATAGAGATGGCTTTGGAAGTCGATAAGAAATTCATAAAAAGTGGATAGCCATGGTTGGTAGGGATACTTAATTACAACACAGCTCACCCTTGCAACTTTCGCTTTCGATGATTGTACCCCGTCTGTACGTCTATGGTTTGTGCTCGACGTCGTCGAGATTATTTCGGGACTATTTTCGGGACTGTTTCGGGACTTTTTCGGGATTGTTTCGGGACTTTTTCGGGATCATTTCGGGACTATTTCGGGACCATTTTCGGGACCGTTTCGGGACTGTTTCCTGACTAGTTTCGGGATTGTTTCGGCACTTTTTCGCGATTGTTTACGGAATTTTTCGAAATAATCCCCAAATGATCCCGAAAAAGTTCCGAAACAATCCCGAAAAAGTCCCGAAATGATCCCGAAAAAGTCCCGAAACAATCCCGAAAATAGTCCCGAAATAATCCCGAAACTGGTCCCGAAATAATCCCGAAACAGTTCCGAAATGATACCGAAAATCTCAGGGGACTTTTTTTTATTTTTAAATAACTGAATAAAAATGAAGTTTTATCGTTATTCAAGAATTCCAAAAATAAAAATAACATGTTGATCATCACTCAGGATTTCTTGAAGGACGAATAACATATTATTTTTCTTCAAGCACTTCTTGAATAAAAATAACATGTTATTTATCACTTTGATTTTTTTGAATAAGAAATAACCAGTCACTCATCACTCAAATTTTTTTGAATAATGAATAAAAATTTATTTTTAATTTTTTCGTCACTCGTCACTCAAATTTTCTAATATTGCCCATCCCTGACGAGTATTTTACCGGGGCATGTATTTATCTGACCACCAAAAAATACTGAATTTTACACTAAAACACCAAAGTCTAACCTAACCTACATTAACGTTTTGTGTGCAATTCAGTATTTTTTTCAGATGCAGAAAAATATTTTACTTTTCCTGGTATTAAAAAATATCAATCATAAAAAAATAATCATGATTATTTGATTATGATTAAAACTAATCAATCGTTAGTCATCACCTCATGATTGAACTAAGTAATCATTAGTCATCAATCATGACTAACACATTCAATCATTAGTCATCAATCATTAGTTAACTAAATTTTGCCCAACACTGCTTACTACTTTATTGTATCGTGTATATGCACGGCTTCATATTATGTTATTTAAATATAAATTTCGCTTTAATTAGCGTACATCGGATAAAAAAAAATAAAATTGTCTTATGATTTCAAAATATGAATACACTTTCCAAAATGTGTATATTAAGTCAACTAAAATGTGTAGGGATATGTATTGTTTACATTTTCATGTTGCGCAAGCTTCGCAACAAATGTCTATTTCATATGGCTATTGATCGTTGGTCTATCATACAACTAGCATCAATGTTGCTGGCAGCTGTTGGCTTGTAAACATTCTCAAAAGAAATGTTTCAGACCACTCTCGCAGACTCTTTGTTGCCTGCAGCATGTTGCGTAAACAAAAGAGAACTAACTACAACATGTTTATGTGCCAATGTGCGAACAACATTGATCATGGGCTACCTCAACAAGCAATGCCTCATATATACATATGCATATACCCAAATTGTTCTGTCTGCGCAATCAGTGTGAGCCACCTAGCAAATGATAGAGCGGTTGGTTTTGTGTGATGATTCCCTCTTATGGGGTTTATAATAATTAAGGTATCCTACAACTGTTTCCCCAAGGCGCCCTGGTTATCAGCTATCGGACCTCGCACTTAAATAGCGCTTCCAAATCTACTCACCTACCCAAATCCTTCCTCTGTCGGTGCTAAGCACTCCCAATAAATATGTGTATGGATATGGTAATGTATGAAACGTACGTGTTATACTATAATAATTATTTAATACTACATGTGCAGCCGAGAAACGCAAGAGCTTGTCATTCCTGTGCCTCAACCAAAACTGATGATTTTACTTTTAGTCAGCCACGCAAAATTTTGGCTACTATTAACAACGCTCACAGCACTTGTGCCTCTTTGCTATATTGCTAACGACTTCGATACATATGTTCAACTATTCCTTTTCTTGTTAAGGAAGAGAACTACCGCTCACTCTCCTGTAATTTTCTGCGTGCAATAATATCCACTGTCACCCGTCTTCATGTGTGCCCAACTGGCACGCTCGTTAGCGCAACCGACAGTGGATCGCGAATCTAGTTGATTACTACCCTTCTTTTTTCACAGCGATTTGGACAGCGCACAGATGTATGGGAGGTTGTGGAATCTCATTCACCGTCGTTCCTTGTTGTTTATGTCTTGCTGGCGCGCCCGTAAGCACAACTGATAGTTGGTTACAGAATGTATTTTCCTTTTAATCATGCGTGTATGATGGAACGTTTTTATGTATACAACGCGCAATGGACTTGTGGATTATGGCCATCTACGCGGTGCGCTCGAATAATGCGTATTCAAATGCGGTCGGTCACACTATTAATAAATGATTTAAGTTGTTCCGCACTCACCCCAAATCGTTGATCGCATATGTGGTTTTACACACACTTACTATTCATGGTGGAGTTTTTCTTTTGTACTGCACCTGTGCTTGACTACCGTTTGGATTAGTGTGTACCCACTGATGATGCTGGGTCATCTACTCTGACTTCTGCCGTTGGTGGTGACTGTTGATGCCCTCGCATTTGTCGTATCGTACTATGGCTGTTCAGGCGTGGTGACAATGTTTCTGCTGCGCCACGCTTTCAGGTGCCGCTACAAACTTGATCCACTCTTCATCCAACCAATCCTTGGGTACTTTGGTGCCGATTATGTATTGAGTTCCCTGCGGTTGCTGTTCCGTGTCTATCTAATAAAGGCAGCGTAATCAGCTTATTTTTCATTTTCAATTAATATTATAATTTTTGTTCTTACCTGTTCGATGCTGTTCGTTCGGCCGCTCGTAGAGGAAAAGGCCGGAAAATGAACAACGCGAACTAGAGTGTGCCAGCCATTCGCAACAAAACAAAATGGTTCGCAAGAATTTCAGCTTTCTTTAAGCCGTGCACGGTTGCATCGGCAGACGAAATTGTCTTTAAAATCAGTATATTAACACTTTTCGTAACACACTACACCATTCCTACACTACACGAACTGGCAAAAGACACAAAAGAAAACTACCTGCCCGGTGGAAATCTCTCAAACACACCTAGACGGTATACTGTCTGGAAGCCTGAGAGTCACTAGTTCAAGTTATCGAAGCCCTCGATTCTGCCAATAAAAAAGATATCTCTTAACCATCGAGAAAAACCGGCAACTAAATATAAACAAAGAAAACTTGTTAGATATCGAAAATACAAATTTTGTCATCTGTGGCAAAACTTTTCGACACCACAGAATGGCTTTTACCAACTATGATACAAACAAAAATACTCATTCAAGAATTATGGCTAGATGGAGGCCATCGGGACGAAGTGGTTATACCACTCCGCATAATAATGATCCCAGTTTGCAACCAACTTGGAAACGATATCCGAAATGTGCATACCTCGGTTGGTAAATTTCTCACTCAAACATCAAGTGGAACTTCACGGCTTCTGCGATTCTTCGGAACAGTATACTAAGCACAATGGAGAAATTACAAGTCACCTATTAGTGGAAAAGGCAAAATCGCACCTCTCAAAACGGTAAGCGGTATGAAAACTTAAATCTAAAATAATAATAATTTCTGAGCTTATTATTTTTATAACATCAACAATTTTTTTGTGGGGTATTGTGATTAGTTGACCAAAAGTAACCTACCCCAATCCTTATATATTTTATTCATATGGCCGAAAAATAATTCGCATACTAACGAAAAGCTAAAAACATGAGTACAAAGCTGGAAAAATCTACACCTTGCACCGCACATGTCATGTGAGCAGCTACTTCTAACCGTAAAAGATGTTAATAAACGACTATCCACACTTACTACGGAATTAAACACTGTTGGCAGAATAAAAAAACAACAACGAAAGGAAAAAATAAAGTAGAGAAATATGCATCGTGGCGTCACAGGTCATCCTAGCTTAGTTGTTAGAGTATTCTAACAGCGGCTTTGGTGCAAACACTTGTTCTTATCCTACAGTCCGAGAAGGGGTCGGATGAGATGTTGGACACTTCGAAACATGTCATCCCATCCATCGCTGTGTGCAAATCTGTGCAATTTGACTAATATAAATTTTTCCTTGATATTAAAAATAATCATAATTGACTAAGGGCCGTTTTCTCGACTGCCTGCTAAAATTTATCTGTTCTTTAAACAAAATTTTGTTTTCAGTAGTGCCTGTTAAATTTATTCCACAGAATTAATTCAACAGATTTAACAGGCAGTCAATCTAACCTTTAAAATTTGTCGGTCCGAACAGCTGATTGTCAGTTGAAATTATTTCGGCTTTAAAAATTATGAAACAAAGAAAATTAAAAGGTGCTACGAAAAACCGGCGTGTGGTTTGTATTCATGCACTGGCCCAGGGCTGTGCGCAGGAATTAGCCTTGGGGGGGTTTTTAATTTTGATTTGCATTCGCATAAATTTTTAGCAAAGATAAACATATTTGCTGAAACAGATACCCACACCCATACATCATAAATTTAAATGTTCTTTAACTTTTCTGAAACTGCATACTCTAAAATTATACCCAAGAAAATTTATTTGGTTGTACACATTTTTCTGTATTTGATAGAGAATTAGTGATATGGTGGCATATCCCAGCCAACCAAAAGTACCTAAAAAGACTCCTTTCGGAGCCATAAAAGCTCATTTCTCAGAGCTTTACCCTCCAAATGACCTCTTTTCGTAGCCCAAATGGAGCCAAAAATCGTTCTACGCAGGCACTCCAAACGGAGTCATAAAAAAGAGTCCGATTCTGATGAATTTGGAGCGATATGACTCTTTTTAAATGAACTTCCGAGCCTTTTATTGGTGCTTTTCAGAACCTTTTTCGGTGCCTTTTTGGACTCCATTCTAAGGGTTTTTTTATTCATGCTTTTCTGAAGCTTATTTGGGGTCTTTTTTATTTCTTTTGGGTCATTTCATTTCATAACTTTATTAAGTCCAATGGTTCAAAACCTTACTGACTAGAATACAATTATACTTAAAACTAGTTAGAAATATAACAACAGTATTAAAAATTATGATGAGATCAATTAATTTGCTCGATAATAAGATTCAACACGTAGCTTGAACTGGAGTCTCGGCCATGAAAAATCGAGATCAAGATTTCTAGAAATCCGATTGAATTCTTCGCTCTAATAAGGGGAGCAAAACTAAGACAACACTGGTCGACGGCCAAAATTTACCAAAGACGCCGTTATGAAATTCGTATGTAAAACCACCTCCTGATTTCGAAAATCGAGTTCATTTTTGATTCTATGGTACCGTTTTCGAGATATTTTCAATTTACCGTTATTTGAAAAAACCAAAAAGACGGATCCCTTCAATTACGTATATCTCACGAACGCATCAAGCAATTGCAAAAGGTTTACAGAATCAAAATCACAATAAAATTTGGTGTAAATGCATCATACATTGTTTTTTTGCTCAACCAGATAGTTTTCGAAATATTAGCTTATCATATCAGATTTTTGTTTTTTTTATGAAAAAATGAAAAAATAACTCTTAGCTCTGTTTAATTAGAAACCAGGTAAGCTATCATCGAAGAAAATCGATGCAAAACTACGCAAGTTACAAACGATTAAATAAAAATACCCAGGTTGCGCAATTTCAACGTATACCTCAAAACGTATGTATGGTATAAACGCAGACCTGTTAAATTTCCATTAACATTAATAATGATTAATATCTTTGGCTCTTTTAATTTGAATGATTAATTCATTTTGTGATTATTAATTAGAAAGTATTAATTAATTAATTAATAAAATAATCAAAAATAATTGAAAAAATTGTACATGCTTTTTCATTAAAAACAATAATTCGATTAAAAACAATCAAGTAATTAAAAGTAATCAAGAATTGTCAAAGAATTAGAATTAATCAAACAATTAAAATTAATTAAACGATTAGATAATTAAATTTGATTATTTTCAATTATTTAATTAATTCCAATTATTTGATTACAAAGTGCAACAGCAGTTTTGGGGGCGGAACGATTCTAACTCATAATGAAAGACCTTAGGCCATAGGGTAAAACCCCCAAATTTTTTTGCATTCTCAGGTCAAACTTTTTGTTTATGGTCAGTTTAAGTTGAAGTTTAAAAAAAAGAGTGTTTTTAGAAAAAGTGGAGAAAACTGTTAAAATTCATATCGGACCAAAATATGTAGTTCGGGTGTATATTAGGCCGGAGTGAAAAATAATATATTTTTACTTTTAGCAGAAATCGAACTAGCTCGAGTGCGCAAAAGTTGTGCCATAGCATATTAGTTACCCTCTAAAAATTTCAGATTCCTAACGCTTTGTCTTCAGGTGCCACCAGAGTCCTAAAAATATCAAAATTAAAAAAAAAAAAAAATTATTTATGGATTTATAGTTGTAGAAAATATATACCTGTCGGATCTGATAATAAGTTTAGAGTATTGGAAAATACTTTGATGAAGTGGTGCGCATTATTTCAGGAAACACTTGTTGCATAGGTTGCACACTAATAAGTTGGCGAGGTGAACAATGATGTTTTTTTAAAACACTTGCTGTGCACCTTTCATACTAACAATAAGTAGGCGAGGTAATCAATGATGTTTCATTAAAACACATGTTGTAAACCTTTAGAATCAGTAGGTGGCGAAAGGAATAACAAAAATATTGAAGAGATAAAAAAATAGTCAGTGTGAAAAAGAAGTTTTTTGAAAGCGCGTGCGAGTGAAATCATCGGAGACTTATTGCAATGAGTCGTTATCCTGCGTCATACCCAAATATTTAGAGTGTGCCACCATACCGCTAATCTTCAGCAATTTTTAATAAAAAAATAAAAAAAAGTTTATTAACAATGACAGTATCTTTGCCCCTAACTCGTGGACGGGATACTCGATGCCTATTATTTGGAATTGGATCACCACTTAATGCTAATGTTTTGCCAACTTACAAGGATATTTTGCGACAATATTTGTTCACAAAAAATGAACTGAAAATGAGTGGTCAGCTAAAAGAACCTACTTTTGCAGAAGTTGCCAAGACAATCGTACCACAGCTCCAAGAAATTTGGAAGAAAGCGTCATTGCCTATAATATCAAGCGAAAGAATTATCGAAAGGATCCGCGAATACTACAGCAAATATCGGGACCTACTAAAACCCTACAAACAGAGAGCCAATGTTGAAAGCTACTTCAGAAAGCTCGAAATGTTCAAGGAAAAATCCAAGAGTTTATTCGACATTGCAACCTGTAAGTGCACCTGTTTTGAAAAATGTACCTGTGAGAAAAAAAGTACCCGTTTTGGAGCGAAAGTTTTTGCTCTATCAGAGGAGCGCTCGGAAAATGATGATAGGGAACGTTGACAGCAAAACCACTAAACAACTGGAGAAATGGGAGAAAAGAAAATTGAAAGAAGTGGCATCTTCCACCAATGCAAAATCTGTTAAGGTACAAAAAGATGCTGATGATTCTCTCATTCAGGAGTCCTTGGAAGTTGACCTTGATCTCCTGTTTCTATTATATCTGGACAAATGCGTAAATCGCTGCCTAATTTAGCAAGAGAGTGCGATCGATGGGATCTCTCTGATCGAAGTGCGGCTGCGGTGTCCTCAGCATTACTACAGGACCTAGGAGTTGATACTACATCTGTTATAGATCGCAGTAAAATAAGACGCGAAAGACAAAAGCTTAGGAAACAAAATCAGTCAAATGACGAAAAAGATCTCATGTTGAAATCATTATATTTCGATGGCCGAAAGGATTTAACAAGAAAAACTATTCTAAAAGATATATCACCCTAAAAGCGTAACTGAAGAACATGTGGTTTTGGTGCAAGAGCCGATGTCTGAATATTTAGGATTTGTAACTCCTTTGTCGGGGACCTCTTTTAATATTTTTACGGCTATAATAAATTTCTTATCTCTAAATGAGTACAAAACTGATGAGCTAGTTGCCATTGCATGCGACGGAACAAACGTAAATACCGGGATTGAAAATGGTATAGTACGAAAATTACAAGTTCATTACAATAAACCATTAGATTGGTTTGTGTGCCTATTACATACAAATGAGCTTCCTCTGCGGCATCTTTTACTGACCTTAGATGGCGCAACGCATGGTCCAAACTCGTTCTCTGGTCCAATAGGTAAAGAATTAAAGCACTGCATGCAACCACTGGTGAAATATGTGGCAATTGAAGGAAATGCATTACCAGCAGTCGATATGGCGAAGCTAAGTAACGATCAGAGATATCTATATAAAATGGTTTTGGCTGTGACATCCGGTGACTGTTCAAAGCATTTACTTAATCTTGAAACGGGCCCAATTTCACATTCGCGGTGGCTAACAACAGCTAGTAGAATACTGCGTTTATATATTTCACGTGAAAATCCTAGCGAAAATCTGATAACGTTAGCTACCTATATTGTTAAAGTTTACGCACCAGTGTGGTTCGAGATCAAAACTAAACCAAGATGTTGGGATGGAGCAAGGCATTTATGGAAAATGATTAATTTTAGCAGATATCTGCCTCAAGTTTTAAAAAATATAATTGATCCAGTTATTCAAAGGAACGCATATTTTTCACATCCAGAGAATATACTAATAGCTATGCTAACTGATGACAGACCAACTATCCGAACACTAGCTTTACGACAAATTTTGAAAACTAGAGACCAGACAACATCAATGTTAGAAAATTTAAAGTTCCCGAAATAAATTTTGAAGCCGACGACTACTACGAAATGATACCTTATTCTAATTATTTAGAGAAGGAGCCTCCTTTAACAAAATCAATCATCATGGAAGAGCTTAAATGTTACATGGATTCAAATGAGATTTTAACATTTCCAAATTACCCCTGTCACAGCCAGTCTGTCGAGAGATGTGTTCGTTTGGTCACAGAAGCTGCAGCCCCAGTGGGCGATCAACACAGAGATGGGTATATCAAACCAAGACTGAAATCGAGATATTTGATGCCTCAATTTGAAAAAAAATCTGATTTTAAACTAAATTAATTACTTGTTTTTACTTTTACTATAACAAATTTGAACCCTGTTAATTTTTTTGTGTATTTTCCCTTTTTCATGAGTTCGGTGTCACCTCTGGATATTTATTATTTATTATTATTATTTGTACCTTTACATTTTTTTGCGTTAATGTTATCTACTGTACAGTCAACAGCCAAATTAAAATAAATAAATATTAGCAATGTAAAAAAAATAATTAAAAATAAAAATCAATATTTTTTCTAAGTTTTTTTTTTTCGTTGTGGCACCTGAAGATATCAATATATTTTAAAATAATTTTAACCGTAAACTAGTGTTATGAACCACCAACTTTTGCGCACCCAAGCTTATTAATATCAGTAAAAAAAAAATTCACTCCGCCCTAGTGTATATAGTAAAACTAAATGAAGAATCATTTTGTGGAATATTTTATCCCGACGGCTCCCTCATAAAAGGGTACTTTCGACCCTTTTTTCTAGAATTACGATAAAAATATTATTTGTGAGGTCGTGAGAGTGTTAAAATGTTCTAGGAAATTCTTCAGTGGAAAATTTCACTGGAGGTCTCCTCAGCCCAAATCTTAAAAAAAGAGATTTTGGAGTTCCCAGGAGTGAAAAAAGAAATAATACCCCTTAAAATATGCAAGGATTTTAAAAATTTTCTTTAATTCACAAGCTTTTATATCTCGAATAAACATGACTTTTGGCCCATTTTGAAGGTAAGCCAATCAAACAATATTTCCATGCCTGCAATTCCTTTTCAGCGATTGAAAACAAGAATATACTTGTAATTTAAAATACAGTAGAACCTCGAAAAAGTTAACCATGTGTCCCAAGGGTATTTTACTTTTCCGAAATATTTACTTTTCCAAAGGTTTCCCAAATTTGAGAAAAAATGTGTTAATGAACATAATTTTATTGATTTAATTCGTTACATTTATTTGTACGACTCAGTCATTTAGATTTAATTAGTACGGTTGTACAGACTAAACATACATAAATACATTTAAAATGTTTACTACTTATGCTCAGTGAAAGCAAAATTAGAGAAGGTAAGTTTAAAAATTAAATAAAATTTCATTGGTCTCCTTTTTTCTTCGGGAGTACCAGGCCCAGACATATGCAAATTAATGAAAAGTAATTCATTCAACAACGTCCCACACACAAATGAAATGCCTGCTTGGAAGTCCCTTAAGGACGTAATAAACGGCTTGTTGGGAAAAACTCGTTCCAGCAACTATCACGTAGCTGTTGCAAACGGAGGGGTGCAATAGCGCCTTGTGAAATAAGCCCTTTAAGGTCTTATTACACTATTGAAAGTGAAATAAGGCCTTTATTTCAAAAAAGGCTTTATTACACTTCGAAAGAGAAATAAAGCCTTTATAAAAATTTACCCAATTGTGCAATAAAGCCTTATTTTTTTTTTATTAAACATAAGTGACAACCAACTACTGATATGATTGGGGTTATCACGAAGATTTGATTTCCGGCTGTGCGTCCGTCTCCGCTCCCATAAGCGTCCGCCGGTTCGTGCGTCCGCACACATCCGCGCCGACGCCCGCGCCGGACCATTTTCACGATTTTAAGTAAATAATTGAAGCATATTTTACATTAAATAGAACACATTTTTCTTAAAAACTAAACAACATATAATTATTTCTTCCTTGGGTAGTACTTTCCATCCAACGTCAAGTGTTAATACACGTCCAAAAATCTAGCTAGAGGTATCAATAGACGCGTCTTCACCTCCGTAACAATAATCTGGAGGGGGAAATCCGATATTTTTAGAATTTTGCAAGATATTTACAGTTAAAGTTCACAATTTTTCTGTCTTTTTCATGTGGTTGTTGTAATCACAAATTACCCTGTGAGAGAAGAGTGGGAAACGTGGCACGCGCAAGGACATCACCGTGGCGGTAGCCACGGCTATGTCGCACACCCGGAGTTGGAATGGCGTAGCCCAGGGTTATTTTTTAAAGCGCGGCCGAAGGCCGCCTACGCGGAAAGGTGTTCTCATAAAAAACGTGGATGGGGCCCCGAATTGGGGATCTGACCCGGGTCAATTTTCGGTTTTTCACTACTAACTTTTCACAGAAACAAAATATTGCTTTTCCCCTTCGGATTATTGTTACGGAGGCCCGATCCACGTTTTTTATGTGCAGAACACTTTTCCGCGTAGGCGGCCTTTGGCCGCGCTTCAAAAAATAACCCTGGGCTACACCATTCCAACTCCGGGTGTGTGCCATAGCCGTGGCTACCGCCACGGTGATGTCCTTCTGCGTGCCACGTTTCACGTTTCCCACTTTGGTTAACGTGAAATTTGTGTGTAACTATTCAATAGAATACAAAAAGAATTAGAATATTATTGTTTCATTAAAAAAAATGAAAGAGCAACAAGGCCTTTAAGACTTTATTTCTCTTTCGAAGTGTAATAAAGCCTTTTCTGAAATAAAGGCCTTATTTCACTTTCAATAGTGTAATAAGGCCTTAAAGGGCTTATTTCACAAGGCGCTATTGCACCCCTCCGTTGCAAACATGCTAAAATCATTTCCAAAAATAGCAATATAGCAAACAGCTATCCACGGAAGGTCCGTCAAGCTGGACCCCCCTCAAAATTTAAGTACTTTTTTTTAAACCTCAAAAGTGGGGGGTCTAGCTGGACGTAATTATAAGCTAATCCAATATGAGATCCCCCCATTGGGGATATGACACCCCCTCCCCCCTCGCCCACGCCTCTGTTTTTCCTGGCTGTCAATAGGTTTTCTTGGAGCACATAAATAGCACATAATTCCCAGATACTCATTTAATTTAAAAACCCAACGTTTCGACGTCCAGCTAGACCCCCCACTTTTGAGGTTTTAAAAAAAGTACTTAAAATTTTAGCAACAAAAAAATTGTTTTTGGACCTGTTGAGCACATAGATAGCACATAATTTCCAGATACTAACTTAATTTGAAAACACATCGTTTCTATGGGGGGGTCCAGCTTGACGGACCTATCCACGGAATCTGATGAGCAAAGCGAGCGTTATCATCAAGTCGCTGCACCATTTGAAATGAGGTAACACGTTTTCGATTTAGTGATAAACAGTGTTTAACTTATTGTAATAAAAATATTATACAGATACAGAGGAAAACAATCACCGGCTGCAATAGTTGCAGAAATTTGCTGGTGGTGTAAACACATATTCGAAAATAATTCCAATGACCGCTTAGGAGAGCGCGCAGTAGGGCGAGCAGTGGATTCACCTGTAGATATTATATTTGACTCAGACTCTGATGATATTAGTGATTGCGATAGTGATAACATAGTCTCCGAACCATTACCGCTAGAAAGAGCTAAAGTTACACTTGTAAATTGAATATAAAATAAAATTTCGAAATCGTTGCATATTTCAAGGGGTACTTTTTTTCCATTTTCTTTCCTGGGGACACCAAAATCTTTTTTATAAAAATTTGGTCTGAGGAGACCCCCAGTGAAATTTTCCGCTGAAGGATTTCCTAGAACATTTAAACCATCTCACGACCTCACAAATAATACTTTTATCGTTATTCTAGAATAAAGGGTCGAAAAAACCCTTTTATGAGAGAGTCACAAAATGATTCTTCATTTAATTTTACTATATGCACCCGAACTACATATTTTGATCCAATATGAATTTTAACCCTTTTCTCCACTTTTTCTAAAATCACTTTTTTTTTTAATTTAAAGTGACCATAAAAAAAAGTTTGACCTGAGAATGCAGAATTATTTGGGGGTTTTACTATGTGGCCTTAGGCCTTTAATTCGCGATTAGAATCATTCCGCCCCCAAACAAAAACTTCAAAATTGTCGCACAGTGTTATTTTCACTTATTATCATCTGAAATATAAACTTCAAATGTAAGGATGAAATGAATGAAATCTATGCACTTTGAACTTACATGCTTGTGCTATTTTAAACAATTAAGACTAGAACTCTTATAGACAACTGGCACATGTTTTTGCTTTTTGTGAATACTTTTAAAAACGAAATTGTGGTGGAAAGATTGGAGTTGATTGTAGTGTATTCATTGGTATATTTTTCTATACATGTACTAGCTGAGCCCGGCAAACGTTGTTTTGCCTTTGTTTTTTTGTTATTGTATACCTAGGATCATTATGAACCTAAGATCATTGTGAGCCTCTGTTAAAAAGAAAACTATGAAAAACACACCACTCATTTTCTCAATTCATTGTATTTCTTTAAAAAATAACGGTTATATAAAATGATTTAATTAGCCAATAATACATCCGCAGCACATAAACTATTTTTTTCTATAACAAATTATTCAATAGCCAATATGGTAATATAATCACAGCACATAAACTTTTTTTTTAAATTAAAAATTATTCAAAAGCGAAAATATGCTCATTTGATTTAATTGTTTTTTCCCCAATCAAATTTGAAATAAAAATTTGTCAAATGTTAAAATATTTTGATTGAGAGGAAGAGGGGTAGTGAAAGCTTTCTTACCTCGCGGTAATACTAACCAAGGTTTATGATACAAAAGCTACAATAAATAAAAAGTTTTTAATTTTCTTGTCAAAATGATATATTATCAAAATGATATACATATTATACTTTTATACGCTACGACATCCGTCAGCGTACCAAACCACTCCCTGTTGAAACCTTAGTCAACACCTTTCTTTTGGTATCCATATTGTCCAAACCCTTTCTAGGGTCACACATTTTGGTCGATATCTAGGAAACGGGGTCCCATATGGGACTTTGAACCACTCCCTGTTGGAACCTTAGTCAACACCTTTCATTTGGTATCCATATTATCCAAACTCTTTCTAGGGTCCCACCTGGTCCACATTTTGGTCGAAGTCTAGGAAACGGGGTCCCATATTGAACTTTGAACCACTTCCTATTAAAACCCTCATCAACACCTTTCATTTGGTACCATATTGTGCAAACACTTTTTAGAGTCACACCTGGTCCACGTTTTGGTGAATATCTCGGAAATGGGGTCCCATATTGGACTTTGAACCACTTCCTGGTAAAACCCTCATCAACACCTTTCATTTGGTACCCATATTAAGCAAACACTTTTTAGAGTCACGCCTGGTCCACATTTTGGTCGATATTTTGGAAACGGGGTCTCATATGGGACTTTGAACCACTTCCTGTTAAAACCCTCATCAACACCTTTCATTTGGTACCCATATTGTGTAAACACTTTTTAGAGTCACGCCTGGTCCACATTTTGGTCGATATCTCGGAAAACGGGTCGCATAGGGTCTTGAAACTTCATACAAACCATAAATGGACCACTGCCTACGCAGTGTATAAGTTTGGTTGAAATCGCACGACGCGTTTATGAGTAGTTCGGCGACGTACATATGCGGGGACTTATTTTTATATACATATATAGATTATCTGCGCGATGACCATTCAATAACCATACACATAACAAATTATTTCCAGGCAATATTCTGCCTCTTTTTCTTTTCTTCCCAGATTTTCGCTACGTTTTTCATATCTTTGTATTTAGTATGTGTATTTCCTTAATACTGCATAGATCAGTAAACACCGTTGCAATGTATTATTTGCTTTATGGAATGTTATATTAAAATGAATGTTTTTTTTAATGAAATTAATCAGAAATAATCATTTAATTACATTAATCAAATTAATCAAGTAATTAAAATTAATCAAAAATAATTATTTACACATAATTAAAAGTAATCAAAATTAATTGACATTAATCAAATAATCATATCAAAAGTGTAATTGAAATGCATTAAAAGTAATCAAAAATAATCAGAAATTTTTATATTAATCATGTAATTACATTTTTTTAATTAATTAATTAATACATTTTTTTTAATTAATGAAATATTAATCATGAACATGGTGCCGCTACTGGCAATTAATCATTAAACAATTTTCTGAGGATGACACAATACAATTAATAATCATTATTTATTATTTACTAGGATACGCCTGCCTTATTAGGAGGCTCGAACGAGTGCAAAAAATCTTTGTTCGCTTCGCGCTGCGTTCTTTTAACTTTACGGATCCAATGCCTTCCTATGCATCCAGGTGTGCTCTTATTAGTCTCTAAACACTTCAGTGCAGAAGGTCCATACTTTTAATGACTTTTGTTTTTGATCTTATCCATGGTTCTATAGATGCCCCATGCCTCCTCGAGAGCATTGGTTTTCATGATTGAAATTGAATTGAGCCTCAACCGTCTATGCCTCTAACGCTCCCATATTTAGAGCGTTGTCGGAATTCAATTTCCTTTCAAATTCTTTAGCTATTGATTTTTCTTTATCTAAACATGCATTTAAATCTGTTATTGCTAATCTACCTTTTCTTCTACCTTTTAATAACACTGGTCGACGGCCAAAATTTACCAAAGACGCCGTTATGAAATTCGTATGTATACCACCCCCTGATTTCGAAATTCGCGTTCATTTTTGATTCTATGGTACCGTTTTCGAGATATTTGCAATTTACCGTTACCTATTCGAAAAAACCAAAAAGACGGTTCCCTTTAATTACGTACATATATCTCACGAACGGGTCAAGCAATTGCAAAAAGGTTTACAGAATCAAAATCACAAAAAAATTTGGTATAAATGCATCATACATTGTTTTTTGCTCAACCAGATAGTTTACGTAATATTAGTTTATCGTTTCAGATTTTTGTTTTTTTTTTTTTATGAAAAAATATGAAAAAAATTACTCTTTGCGAGGGCAGCATTCCAAAACCAAAATTTTTTTCCAGATATTTTTTCTTTACATAAAGCTCTGTTTAATTAGAAAACAGATAAGCAATCATCGAAGAAAATCGATGCAAAACTACGTAAGTTATAAATGATCAAATACAAATACCCAGGTTGCGCAATTTCAATGTATGTATACAAACATACATACATATATATATTAAAGGTATAAAGTGCAAATGGGATATTATCCGGATAAACGAATAGCACCATAGCAATGATAATACTTTGTCTTTAAATAAATCAAATAGTACTTTTAATACTCGAATTGTTTTATATGTAGTAGGTAGATTTGCATCGAATACTCGAATTGTTTTATAGTAGGTAGAGTTGTTGCATCGAAAGGAAGAGGGGTTGGGTTCCAAGCATGCTGTAGGCATGTAGTTATAAACATGTATTTCCGTCACTTATGGGTAAGTATGCAGGTAGATTTTCAAAATTATAAGACACAGAAAATTTAGTTGAATTTCAAAACCGTGATTTATTAAAAAAAAAAATAAAATTTGTAAAAGGACTCGAGAATTTGAGTGTAATAACGATCCAGATGTGTTCTGTTTCACGTGTGGCCAATATACTATTTATCATAAGGCGACGACGAGTGTTCTCAGATCATTTCAAAACTTTATACTCCAAGTATTTTGGCATTGAGCCGAAAAACCATGGACACCGAACACTTTGTGTACATCCTGGCGAGTAGAATTGATTCAGTCGGAATCAGGACAACAAATAAAATTTGATACACCAAACACGGCCTTTCAACCACCTAGTTTAGCAAACATATACCAGAGGTGCAGATTGCAGATTGGAGATTCAGCCTCTCCACTGTAGTGTCCTGCAAACAAAATTTTAAGAGTATGTAAGTATCTCAGATGCGGGTGGAAACACGGCCTTCCAACCGCCTAGTTTAACAAACCTATATCAGAGGTGCAGATTGCAGATTGGAGATTCAGCCTCTCCACTGTAGTGTCCTGCAAACAAAATTTGAAGAGTACGTAAGTATCTCAAACGTAGGTGGAAACACGGCCTTTCAACCACCTAGTTTAACAAACCTATATCAGAGGTGCAGATTGCAGATTGGAGATTCAGCCTCTCCACTGTATTGACCTGTAAACAAAATTTTAAGAGTATGTAAGAATCTCAGATGCGGGTGGAAACACGGCCTTCCAACCGCCTAGTTTAACAAACCTATATCAGAGGTGCAGATTGCAGATTGGAGATTCAGCCTCTCCACTGTAGTGTCCTGCAAACAAAATTTGAAGAGTACGTAAGTATCTCAAACGTAGGTGGAAACACGGCCTTTCAACCACCTAGTTTAGCAAACATATACCAGAGGTGCAGATTGCAGATTGGAGATTCAGCCTCTCCACTGTATTGACCTGCAAACAAAATTTTAAGAGTATGTAAGTATCTCAGATGCGGGTGGAAACACGGCCTTTCAACCGCCTGGTTCACGTGACACAAACCAGAAGGAGCAGATTGGGGACGCGGCCTCCCCACTGCATTACCTTGTAACTGAATATGTTGTGAGTATAAGTGATTACTTACATATAAACGTACTGAATCATTATAGATGCGGGCCGGAAACACGGCCACTCCAACCGGCTAGATGCAGAAGAGCTAGTGAGATAGAATAAGTAAGTAGATGTAGTGTAAGTACATGCCTATATAGCTATATCTATATACATATCTTTGGTAGTTGGACAAGAACGACTTTCTTTGATCAATATGATCAATACTTCAGACAAGATGAATGAAAAATCTAACAAAAGATCCCCAGCTAAGAACTGAATTAGTACAGTAACGCTGACCAACTGACGTTGAGACTTGTGCTCAAACCACCTCCCGACGGAATACTTGACGGTAGTACCGGGGGGATCGGTACATGACGGTAGGAGGTTTAGTGTGTTAAAGTCATACACTGACTGTGAGGCTTTCGATGCTTCCTCCTCTGAAAAAAAAAAAAAAAAAAAAAACACCAATGATATGGAGAGAACCTACTTGCCATTCAATAGAGTGTTATATTTGTCAAACAAAAGTACTTGGCGTTGGAAGATCAAGACGAGTAACCTATGCCAGCATACCTACAGTGACATTACCAGTACTACATTCAACGGCAGTTCCTGATCCAGTTCCATTGTCAACAGTAAGATCTGTGTGCGGGTAATCAAGTTGTACTGAATTTCGCATGGGAAACGAAAGAAACGTTCTGTCACAAGCACAACTTAATGATTGGATAAGAGATTTGGAACTATCCAAGGAATAGGCCGAGATCCATACTTCTCGTATGCAACAATTTTAATATGTGTCATCCGATGTTAAGGTGATATATTGTAGAACTCGTCACGAACCATTTTCCAAACACTATACCAAGAAAGTATATGCTCCTGCAACGACATTCCTGGTTTATTCAAAGAGTTTGGTCAAACATAGGTATGATTAAAAAGAGTGGCGATTGTTCATAGACAGCAATAAACTGAGCTTAAAGGCTGTATTATTGCATACTGGTAACAAACAGGCTTCTATCCCGATCGCGCATGCAGTAAATACAAAGGAAACCTACGAGGAAATGCAAAAACTACTCAACTACTCTAATCAGTTGAGGCAGCATCGTGGGAATCCTTTGAAAAGGTCGTTGCTTCTTTTCTCGGTAGACACAAAAGCCCTAACTACTAGCAGATAGTGAACGACTTAATCAATAATTATGCGAAAATGGGTAAATATTAAGGGCTTATTAAAATTAATTTCCCAAAATTTTATAACTTGTTTACATAACTAATCAAGGCGTAAATATGTACATTGTACAAAAATAATGTAAAGAATGTGAAAATTGCTGTATGTACCAAATTATATTATTATAGCGGCATCAGTTAATTAGATATGGACTTTTCAATATTTCCACCTCCTTTCAATATAACTTTTATAAAAAAGTAGGCGTGGTCGTGAAGCGATTTCGTTTATTTTCTATATCTGAATTTAACACAACAATAGTATGCCCTCTACAAAATTTCGTTATACTAGCATAAACTGTTCTCAAGTTATTAAGAGTCAAAATTTTAAAATTTCTTCAAATATATGTGGGCGGTGCCATGCCCCTTTTAAAAAAATTTGATAAAATCCGCCTTATAACATATAAATCAATACATATTGCAAATTTTATCATTGTAGCTGCTTCTGATATGGAATTAAGCCGTTTTATACGTTTTTCGAAATTTTCGATATCGAAAAAGGGGGCGTGGTTATCATCCGATTTCGCCCATTTTCAATAGCAACCTACCTTGGCCAGAAAGTAACCTGTATGCAAAATTTCATGCAAATATCTCAATTTTTACTCAAGTTATCGTGTACACGGACGGACAGACGGACAGACGGACAGACGGACGGACGGACATGGCTTAATCAATTCCTCTTTTCAACCTAAGAACTTTCATATATGGAACCCCATATCTAACTCGATTATTTTGCTCCGTTACATAGTACCGTTATGTGGACAAAATTAATATACCCTTGTACTAGTACTAGTACGCTGGGTATAAAAAATAAGCGTCAAAGTAGAACACATAATTATTTCACATAGTAAAATCAAATTAAGATAAAGATTGTTAGAATATAGTATAAACATATCTAAATAAAAAAAAAAGTTAAAAATATGGATAATTTCATTCATAAATTGAACTTTTAACTCAACTTACCAAAGACACCGTTATGAAATTCGTATGTAAAACCACCCTCTGATTTCGAAAGTCGAGTTCATTTTTGATTCCATGGTACCGTTTTCGAGATACATATTTGCAATAGCGTTTGGAATGCAGCCCTCTCAAAGAGTAATTCTTTTCATAAAAAAAAAAACAAAAATCTGAAATGATAAGCTAATATTGCGAAAACTATCTGGTTGAGCAAAAAACAATGTATGATACATTTATACAAAATTTTATTGTGATTGCAATAGATTGACCCGTTCGTAAGATATACGTAATTAAAGGGAGCCGTCTTTTTGTTTTTTTCGAATAACGGTAAACTGCAAATATCTCGAAAACGGTACCATAAAATCAAAAATGAACTCGATTTTCGAAATCAGGGGGTGGTTTTACATACGAATTTCATAACGGCGTTTCTGGTAAAGTGAAAAAGTTGAAATTCGTGGTCCAGTGTAATTCTTTGTAACTGTATATATTCCACGTAGTCTGTAAGTATTTATTACGTAGACTACCTTTGTAATTGATTAATTAATTAATTACTGAATAAATTGAAAAAAATATCGGAAATTTTGCTGTACCTGCCAGAAGGTCCAGACACTACGTCCTGTTTCATTTATCTCTTCGTCAAAAAAAGTCGCCTGCTTATCTGGTGTTCATACTACAATGACTTGTCTTGCTGTATAAGCTTTGAACGTACAATTGCTACTTTACGTAACCACATACTTGCCTATCTGACCAGACTTTAAAAGTAGATTGAAAACACGTCCTTTTCTCTCCTCTTTAATCTCTTGGATTTATTGGAGACTCTACCTCTCTAACCATCCAGTCCTGATTAAAAATTATATACTTACAGCCTTAAATACATAACTAGAAATATTCATCTATACTTCGATTGGAACACGTTCTGCCATGCTATGGGCAGATTATAATCTAGTCACGACATATCAGAGCTTATTCTACAGAGCCCTTCCTGGCTTATGCGCCCCCTTCTGGGCACTACGCATCTGCTCCCTACTGAGCTAATAATACGTGGATTGGAACATGTACTGCCATTCTATGGGAAGATTATAATCTGTGCACTAAATATCAAAACTTATTCTACAGAGTCCTTCCAGTCTCATGCGCCCCCTTTTGGGCACTACCCATGTGCTCCCTACTGAGCTAATATTGTTAACTAGACTTTCTGGATTCCTGAGCATATATTTGCAGGATCACATGGAGCGAATGGCAGGGTGGATGGAGACTCGGCCTCTCCAACCATCCCCTTGTGGAATATGCTAGACTCAAGATTATTTTGCTATGTTAAGTTTTCTTTTGTAATACTTTGTAATAGTTTAAGCGACTTAAACAATTTCTTTCGTTTATTTCATTTGCAACCCTTTTTATAATTCTCACCCAGCTTATGAAATATTCTGAAGATATTGTTTTTGGCTGCCTAACCCAACGGGGGTTTTTCCAAACGAAAATGAGGAAGCCAATCTCGTGCAATGCCTCAGAGCCAACAGTGCTCGCCCCCAATGAATACATACAAGTGTAACAGGTGCTCTGCAACCTCCCAGTTCTATATAGAACGCCTAAATTAAATAAATAATAATAATATAAAAAAAAAAATTCACGCTCCCTCATAGCTAAGACATGGTCCTTCGAGCCGGATGGATTCGAACCGGCGCCTTCCAAATATCACTAGACGACTAAGCCGTCTAGGGGGGCGAGAATGTTTAAGCGACTTAAACAATTTCTTTCGTTTATTTCATTTGCAACCCTTTTTATAATTCTCACCCAGCCTTTGAAATATTCTGAAGATATTGTTTTTGGCTGCCTAACCCAATGGGGGTTTTTCCAAACGAAAATGAGGAAGCCAATATCGTGCAATGCCTCAGAGCCAACAGTGCTCGCCCCCAATGAATACACAAAGTGTAACAGGTGCTCTGCATCCTCCCAGTTCTATATAGAACAAATAAATAGAAAAAAAAATAATAAAAATTAAATGATAACTTACTAAAAGGTCGTCCCTATTAACCCGTGCTCTGCACACCCCCGACTTACTCTAAATAAATAATATAATATAAAAATTAAATAAATTCAAAAAAAAAACTTCTCGCTCCCTCAAAGCTTAGACAGTAATTTATAATAGAATGTTCTACATTTGCCATTAGTCGACCGCTTTGTGTTAGTGTCGACTTAAAATAAAAAAATTAAATAAAATAAAATAAAATAAAAAAATCTGGAAAACGCGTATTTTTTACAAATCAGACAGCAAGAGAGCATGTAATTAATCCTCCCAGAACCACACTCACGAAATTTTTCGATTTATGTAACCGTGCGGATAGTTTCGGTGCCTTTGCAAGAACCCTATTTATATAAAGAGGGATGTCTTGCATTCGGCTTGCTCAAAAACGAAAATCACTTGGACGATATGCTTAGTGAAGCAGCATTGGGTTCTACAGCAACACAAATTCGACTTTTATTTGGTATAATGTTGACTACATGTTTCCCGGGACGAGCGGACGTGTTATGGAGCAAGCATAAAGACTCAATGACGGACGATATATTGCATTGCATTCGTACACGGTCAAATAATCTAACGCTAACATTTAGCGCCGCTATGTACAATGAAGCTTTGATTGCTCTGCAATTTGGCACTCTGCCATTTTGGTATGCCTTCACCTAATAGAAGTGGGTCAAATGTAATGGACACAGGAAAGAATCGTGAACTACAGTATGGTGCTACAGAAATGACATCTATTGTTACTAGGGTTGCCAGACGTCCATCATTCGGAAGGACATGTCCTTCATTTTACTGCAATGTCCTTCACTGTCCTCCCAAAAGAAAAAGTGTGAAAATGTCCTTCTTTTTAAGTTTTGTCCTTCATTTGTCCTTCTTTTTTCGTTTATAGATACTTTACCATTGGCAGAATGGCTAAGCGAATTCAATTGGCTGCAAAAATCTAGAACTCCAACTGAAGCAAGGTAAGCATGCAAGATATAGATCAACCACAGCCTAAAACCGTCCCGGCCTTACTTGTTTTGTTTTACAGATGTATTGCGTGCAGCTGCAACTTCTCAATCGAGTACATTGGAAAACAAGGCATATATCGTCATTCGAAAAGTGTTAAACACATAAAAAATATCAAAAGCTTTTATAAACAACAACCGGTGACCAATCTCTGGACACCTGCAACAAATGGAAATAATATTGAAATATATTTGGCGGAGGCAGTATTTGCATATCATACAGTGCTTCATAGTCATAGTTATTTGTCGGCTGATTGCTCCGGTAAGGTTTTCAAGAAAATATTTTCTGACTCCGCAATAGCAAAGAAATTTACATGTGGGCACACTAAGTGTTCTAAAATCGTTACAAATGTGTTGGCAAAGCACTCCATTAATGTCGTTTTGCAAGACTTAGAGGAAAATCATCCATTTTCATTGTCAACTGATGCTTCAAACAAAGGAAATATCAAAACGTTTCCTATAATATTACGTTATTTCAATGAGAAATCAGGTATTTGTACAAAACTTTTAAGTTTTAGTAGTTCTTCTTCCGAAGTTTCACTTGACGTTGCAAACCTTCTTAAATTGAAACTACAAGAAAACGGTCTAGATTTGTCGAACGTAAGAAGTTTTTGTGCAGATAATGCTAATGTCAATTTTGGAAGGAAAAAAAGCGTATTCGTCGAACTTAAAAAGGAAAATTCTGAAATTTTAGGAGTCGGCTGTCTATGCCATACACTTCACAATTCATTCCGCAATTCGGTTCAGTATTTAAGATATGATATTGAAACTATTGCACTAAAAATTTATAATGAGTTTAACTCTTCAACGAGAGTACTCAACCGATTTTTATGAAATTTTCACAGTATATTCTTGGGATCATGGGTTAAAGCATAGGCTATATTAATTTTTGGGAAAGTGGGCGGTGCCACGCCCCCAGGCTATATAAAATTTAAATTCTTCATAGGTCTGAACATATTTGGTCTAAATTAATGATTTCTGGATATGTGTGTCCTTTGGTCAAGATTTATGTATTTTTGGAAAAGTAGGCGGTGCCACGCCCCCAGGCTATATAAAATTAAATTCTTGATAACTCTGAACATATTAGGTCTAAATTAAAGATTTTTGGATATATGTGTCCTTTAGTCAAGATGGATATAATTTGGGAAACGTGGGCGGTCCCACGCCCACATTTTTTGTGTTTTGTTTGTACTTGAATAGTTCAAAGTTTATGGTTGATCTGTTTTAAACTATTCCAATACGTTAAAATCCTCGTTGGGTACGACATACATAGGCTACATTTGTAAATTCTTTGGAAAAGTGGGCAGTTCCAAGACCACAAGCTAAGTAATATTTCAATTCATTATATCCCTGAATGTATTTGCTTTAGTGACATTTTAACGTTCTTAAATCTTAATCAAAGCACTTAATTTTTTTGTTTGTTATTGCCGTTCATACATATCCAGAGTATTATAGGTAGATATAGGATATAATTAAATAAGTACTAACTATACATCTACTCAGCAGCGCATAATGGTTTTTGTCATACCCATTGAGTTCAAAAGATCCGTTTTTTGAGTTGGACATCCAAAAAATTTATTTGTTTATACCAAAGACTTTAAAGCCAGAAACATTGTATATCCTAAAGCACTGCAATAAATGGAATGTTAAAAATTAATAGAAAAATACTTGAAAATGTATTTCGAGGGAAGTCACTGGTCAGGCAGAACAACGTCTGCCGGGTCTGCTAGTAATAAATAAACTGTACAGAACGATTATTGAAAAGAAAAATCAAGAGTTTTACGGAAGCATTGCTGAAACTGTTTGTAATAACAATAATAATAGTCAGGAAGTACTATTGTTCAAAAAGCGTGCAGATTCATTTCTTGATAATGTTATTACCTACTTGAATCAGCATTTCAATTTTCATGACAACAAATTCGAAAAACTGAGCAATCTAAATTTAGATTCAAAGCCATGTTTTAATAGTTTTATTGAAATAGTAGATTTGTTTAATATGAAAGACATAAACAAGGATAGTTTATTTGAAGAATTTATCGCTCTAAAAGAGTTTTGTAAACATAATAAAGAAAACAATGTTGCAAAAAAATGGATGGAATTTTTAAACAGTGGAGTTTTTCCTAATCTGGAGAAAATGTGCAATTATATCTTTTCCATTCCTCATTCTAATGCTATGACGGAAAGAATATTTAGTTTAATGTTTAACATTTGGAGAAAAGATAGAAATAGGCTGTCCTTAGAAAATGTTGAGAGTGAACTTGTGATAAAAAACAACTTTAATTTAACTTGTGAAGAATTTAACTTGTGAAGAATTTTATGATTACATTAAAACATTAAAACTTGAAAAAATCTGAAAAATATCAGACTTAAAATTAAAAACACGGCTCATTTAATTTTAGTATAATAAGTTACTACTAGCTTCAAGTCGTTAACAAAATAACCTACTTTTTATCAACTTTTGAAGTTTGATGAGATTCGTCGCATTTTTTTGGAATTTTGCATAAAGTTATAAATGCAAAATTTTAATAAATTTAATATATATTTTCATGAAAAATTATAGAAATTTTTAGTATTGTATGAGAAATTAGAAAACATTTTTGGAGAAAACTGCAATTTTGATGTTGTACAAATTTTTTCTTGGTGAATTTTTTTTGCATTTTTTTTTGTTTCTGTGCATTTAAATAATATTAATACGTGTCAAATATATGTATATATGTATATGTACATTAATCTTTGTTTAGTTAATAATAATAATAACTTTTTACTTTTTTGGTCGGCGAAAATCCTCACACTGAACCCTCCAAGAGGGTGCCGACTGGTAATGGATACCACAGAAGTTCCGTTCGGGAAGTTAAGTTCAGTTCGGAAGGTATCCAGCAAAGATCAGGAACCAGTGCTGCATGGCTTAGCTCTCTCAATAGCTAAGGCGTGTGGAAATGATTCTTGATTATGGTCGTGGGGTCCCCCTAATCCAGGGTGTCAAGCGGACCGTGCCCATTGGACGATTTGCAGCCAGGGGGCAATTTCGGCTGTATTTTCACGGTGCCTTCCCGATACCGGGCCACCTCGGGAAGTAATATTGGCCTTGCCGCAGTATGGGGCGCTGCTGCGGTGTACGATCTATTTTCCCGATATATATCCCTAGACCGCTGAGCCCGCCTTGTCGGGCAGGTGGTCGTACGACCAAATTCCAATAAACATACAAATAAAAATGAGGAGGAGGAGAAGAAAGGGGGGCCGCTTCCCAAGAACGACGATAGCGCCAAAAGCGAAGAGTCGGACATGGAAAGCGGTGACAGCGACGCATCCGTGAGCTCGGTGCGAGAGCGAGAGCTCCTCGCCAGCCCGAGCAAAGAGACGGAGGAAAAAAGAGCGCGAAATAGGGAGGGGCTCGAGTGGGCCCGGGCCACAATAGAGAATGGACGGAGGCAGTTCGGGGATGGGAGCTTTGCGGCCCCCGGTACTGCAATAGGTTCGAAGAAGAGGCTCGGAACGGGAAAAAGAGGCAGCGGTCTGCGGAAGGCGATAGGTCTGCTCATAAGAAGCGTAGGGGGGATGGGAGAAGACCCAGTCCCAGGACTGTGGGGCAGGCCAGCCGCGATACCAGCAAGGCTGTGGTGCAAAGAGCAGCTGGGGGTCTAAGTCGTGACAGCGAGAGACCCTGCACATCGAGATCCGCAGGACAGATGGGCAACCCAGCGATGGCTGCCACCCACGTGGGGGGGCCAAAGGGAGCTAACGCGGAGACTCCAGGCACCTCTGCGAGGATGAGTGACGTGGCAAAGCAGTGGCTGACCGTGGCGTTACTGGACCGCAGCGATCCATATGGGCAGATGTCCACCGAAAGGTGGCGATCTGTAGAGAGGGAACTGCTGAGCGCCATGATTTCCCTGCTACAGGATGAGAGCGGAAAGCCGCTACCATCCTTCGACTCGGCGGGGTGGCAGAATGGGGTAAAACTCATTAGATGCAAGGACAGTGCGACCTTGGTTTGGCTAAAGGGAGTGATTTCCAACCTCCAAAGGCAAGGTGCTAGCTCCCGGTAGGTAAACCTCCAGCACAGTAAAGTAGCTTCGAGCGAACTCCTCCTTACTCTTGAGGAGGGCTCGTTCGATGTGGAGCTGATCCAGGAGCCATGGCTCTCATCTGAAGGACGTGTTTCTGGGCTCAGCACGCATGGTTTTGGCGTCTATTACGCAAGATCGGATGGCAGGGTAAGAGCCGTCATTATGGTAAGGAAAACCCTTCACTCATGTATGTTCTCTAATTACAGCACTGAGGATTTAGCGGTAGTAGCCATCGAGGTGGAACGGGAGCGGGCACTAATCCTGGCATCGTGCTACATGGCTCACAACGTGGAGGCTCCACCGGAAGAGCTCAAGAAGCTGGTAGAGATGGAGGGCAAAAAGGCAAGACTGGTTATAGGTGCGGATGCCAATGCACATCATACCACATGGGGCTGCGATGATGTCAACGAGAGAGGTGAGCCCCTGTTTTGCTTTATATTACAAAGTAGTTTGCAAATAGCTAATAGGGGCAGCGTCCCTACGTACGTTGCTCCAACTTCTAGTAATGTACTTGACATCACACTGACTTCTGAGGTAGATACATCAATGTATGACTGGAGGGTTCTCGAAAGACCATCCTTCTCAGATCACTCGTATATAACCTTTAACATTCAATTAGGGAGGGTAGAGAGTGTTAAATCCTTTAGGAACCCTAGATTGACAGACTGGACTAAATTCCAGAAACTAGTGGTAAGGAATCTAGGGGTACCTCGGGCGGTCTCCACGGTAGAGGAGTTGGAGGAAACCAACAACACCGTCACAAAGATACTTACCGATGCGTATAGTAAAGCCTGCCCCCTTAGAAGATCCAGAGGCAAATCGAAGCCACCTTGGTGGAGCAAAGAGCTGGGAACTCTTCGGAGGCAGGTGAGAGAGAGCTTCAAACTAGCAAAAGCCGCCGAATGCGAGGAGTGCTGGGACGAATATAGGGACCTGTTGAGGGTTTATAAAAGGGAAATCAGCAAATCAAAGAGGGTCTCATGGAGGGAGTTCTGTACGAATATAGAAAGCTCCAATGAGACAGCAAGGTTGAGGAAAGTCCTATCAAGAGGCGAAGTTGCCCAGCAGCTTATACTGAAGGAGAATGGGGAATGGTCACGCAGCAGTGAAGAATCCCTGAAGGCGCTTCTCGACGCACATTTTCCGTCTGATGGCCATGCGGAAAATGAGCTCGAGAATCCCAATACCACGAGAGCCGAAAGGCTAATACCGGGGTTGGTACATGACACCAAGATCGAATGGGCTATTAGGACTTTCTCTAAGTTTAAGTCGCCCGGTCCGGACGGTATATATCCTGCCATGTTACAGATGGCAGGAATACAGCTAATAAAATGGCTCAAGGAGATCTTTGAGGGGTGCATACGGCTGAATCATGTACCGCATTCGTGGAGGATGGCCCGAGTAGTCTTCCTACCAAAGGCAGGTAAGGTCAGTCATGTGCATCCCAAGGACTATCCCCACTACTCTGGACACTAGTCATCAATAGATTGCTTAGGCGATTTGATGACGGACCGGTCAAAATTACGGCGTATGCGGACGATGTCGCAATCATAATATGTGGCAAATGCTTGTCAACAATCAGTTCCCTAATGGACCGCGCGCTCAAAGAGGTGCATGCCTGGGCAACCGGTGTTGGGCTGGCTGCGAATGCAGAAAAGACGGACATGGTGTTATTCACTAGAAGGTATAAGGTCCCGACTTGGACAAGGCCCAGACTAGGAGGAGTAACCCTGCAGGAGAAAAACAGCGTAAAATACCTGGGAATAATATTAGACAGCAAGCTGTCGTGGAAACCAAACGTAGATGAGAGAGTGGAGAAAGCCTCCACTGCACTCTATGCATGCAATAGAATGCTTGGGCGCAAATGGGGGCTCTCGCCCGCACTAACGCATTGGGTTTTCATGGCAGTGGTGAAACTAATTCTTTATTACGGAGTACTGGTTTGGTGGAAAGCCACTCAAAAGATAACGTATGTGACTAAACTGGAGAGGGTGTGCAGATTATCTATGATAAATATAACGGGAGCATTGAGAACCACCCCGACAGCAGCATTACATGCTGCTCTGCACATCCCACCGGCGGACCTGGTAGCCAAAAGCATGGCATCGACAACTGCAAATAGGCTAAGTGCCTCGGGCCAGCTTGAACGCAGACCATACGGCCACTGTAGTATAGCCGAGGCGAGCATTTCACGGACAGACTACATGGTTCCGGTTCTAAACTTCGAAACGGGTCCTGAAGCCACAATAGAGGTAGACGGCTGGCGCAAAGGTGCGGATATGACGGTCAGCACAACGCACGTGTACACAGATGGTTCCAAAATGGCTGAAGGTGTAGGGTCCGCTGTATACTGTGCTGACCCGGAAATCAGTAAATCGTACAAGTTGCCAGAACACTGCAGTGTCTTTCAGGCCGAGGTCGTAGCCGTAACGAAAGCGGTGGAACTATTGGAGGAAGCCTCCCTTAACAGCAGCCGAGTCAACTTCTACATTGACAGTCAAGCGGCTACAAGGGCCTTAACCTCACACATCACAACAACTAACAGTGTCCGAGAGTGCAAGCAGGCGCTAAGAAGGATTGCTACGGAGAGAAGCCTTCACCTATATTGGGTTCCAGGTCACGTGGGAATAGATGGGAATGAAAAGGCCGATGCCTTGGCCAAAGAGGGGGCGGCCATGGCCGAACACACGGTAGAGGTTCCGATCAGACTGGGAGAGCTGAAACGAAAGCAGGAGAAACAAATGATCGACCAGGCAAGAAAGGCGTGGAATCAGGCGCGTGGTTGCAAGGTCTCTAAAATCATGTGCAAAGCATACGATATGAGGTCAACCAAAATGATCTTATCGCTAAAAAGGGAAGACTGCAGGCTAATGATAGGCGTACTTACAGGGCACTGTCTCGTGGCATCGCATGCGCATAAGTTAGGCCTCGTAGACGACGACAGATGCAGGAGGTGCGGGCTACAGGAGGAAACGGTTGAGCACGTCCTGTGCTCCTGTCCCGCGCTTGCTAGATTAAGACTCCAACTATTGGGAGCTCTACAACTACCAGATCTGGAAGCAGCGAGTAGGATAGCACCTAGGAAGCTTCTAGCTTTTGCCAAGAGGACGGAGTTATTCCTTAAAGTGGACTCTACCTCTTGAGATGTGTTTTTGTCTAGGGTCTGAGGGGGAAAAATTCTGGTAGCACTATGGACTTACTCAGTCTATGTGAGGCTTTGACGGCCGGCCAGCTCAACCTAACCTAAGCTAACTTTATTGTTCCATTGATATCGTAGATATCTTCGTTTTTTTGTACCTAAAATATCTTAAAAATCGATCTCAAATACATGCGCCAATTGAAATTAAATATGAATGCATACGTGCCACATGAATATAAGTGTATGAGCCATTATTTTTGAAAAAAAACGGGAATTTATTTGGCATTTCTCAAAGTTTTTGAAAAATTGTATAAATGTCAAATACTTTTGTATGTTCGCCGTTAGCGAAAAAAAAACCGTCCTTCTTTTTTTACGTTTGTCCTTCTTTTTTTTCTCTCGAAATAGAAATGTCCTTCTTTTTCCACTTCAAAATCTGGCAACCTTAATTGTTACTCGCAAAGTCCCTCTACTAAATGATGACCAAAAAATTATTTACGAACGAATTATGTTGGCAGTTTCCGCGGAACAAGGTGGGTTCTTTTTTTGGATGCACCAGGTGGAACTGGTGAAACTTTCTTAATTTCTGTTATTCTGGCCGAAATAAGATCGAAGTATGGAGTAGCATTAGCAGTGGCATCATCGGGAATTGCAGCGACTTTATTGGATGGAGGCAGAACAGCGCATTCAGCATTTAAGTTACCGCTGAATATTCAAATTACGCCAGACGCAGTGTGCAATATTAAGAAACAATAGTCAATGGCAAATGTTCTGAGGCAATGCTAAATTATTATTTGGGATGAGTGCACAATGGCGCACAAATATTCCCTGGAGGCATTGAACCACACACTAAAGGATATTAGAAATAATGACAATCTATTCGGCGGCACACTTTTACCACTTTCAGGCGAAAAAACCAAAAAGACGGCTCGCTTTAATTACGTAGATATATGTATCTCACGAACGGATCAAGCAATTGAAAGAAGGGTTTACAGAATCAAAATCACAATAAAATGTGGTATAAATGCATTATACATTGTTTTTTGCGGTGCAGTGAAATAACGCCCAAGGAAATAACGCCCATGGACGTTCTTTCCCATTCAAAAAGGAAATAACGCCCATGGGCCTTATTTCCTTTTTAAATGGAGATATCGCCCATCTGCAAAAAGAAATAAAGCCCATGGCTCTTATTTCATTTTAAAAGAGAAATAACGCCCATAGGATTTTACGCGAGCAACACGAACTGTTGATTAGCATTTTTTTCACAAATTACCCTGTGAGAAAAGAGTGGGAAACGTGGCACGCGGAAGGACATCACCGTGGCGGTAGCCACGGCTATGGCACACACCCGGAGTTGGAATGGCGTAGCCGAGGGTTATTTTTTAAAGCGCGGCCGAAGGCCGCCTACGCGGAAAGGTGTCCTGCACATAAAAAACGTGGATGGGGCCCCGAATTGGGGATCTGACCCGGGTCAATTTTCGGTTTTTCACTAATAACTTTTCACAGAAACAAAATTTTGCTTTTCCCCCTTCGGATTATAGTTACGGAGGCCCGATCCACGATTTTTAAGTGCAGAACACCTTTCCGCGTAGGCGGCCTTCGGCCGCGCTTCAAAAAATAACCCTGGGCTACGCCATTCCAACTCCGGGTGTGTGCCATAGCCGTGGCTACCGCCACGGTGATATCCTTCCGCGTGCCACGTTTCCCACTTTGGTTAACGTGAAATTTGTGTGTAACTATTCAATAAAATACAAAAAGAATTAGAATATTATTGTTTCATTAAAAAATATGAAAGAGCAATAAGGCCTTTAAGACTTTATTTCTCTTTCGAAGTGTAATAAAGCCTTTTTTGAAATAAAGGCCTTATTTCACTTTCAATAGCGTAATAAGGCCTTAAAGGGCTTATTTCACAAGGCGCTATTGCACCCCGCCTTATAAAAACATAACAAATATGTTAAAATTTATTGAAATAAAGAAAACCATATACTAAATCAGCTTGTTTTAATTCGTTTTTAACGTCCGTGGGCTTTATTTCTCTTCGAAAAAGGAAATAACACCCATCAGCAAAAGGTGATAACACCCATGGGCTTTATTTCCTTTTTAAAAAGGAAATAAGGCCCATGGGCGTTATTTCCTTGGGCGTTATTTCACTGCACCGTTTTTTGCTCAACCAGAAAGTTTTCGAGATATTAGCTTATCATTTCAGATTTTTTTTTTTTCTGAGAAAATTTTGAAAAAAATTACTCTTTGCGAGGGCTGCATTCCAAAACCACAACTTTTTTTCAGATATTTTTTCTTTACGTAAAGCTCTGTTTAATTAGAAAACAGATAAGCTATCATCGAAGAAAATCGGTGAAAACTACGTAACTTATAAACGATCAAATAAAAATACCCAGGTTGCTCAATTTCAACGTATACCCCAAATCGTATGTATGGTATAAATGAGAGTGGAATATCTAGCTATGCTCTGTTTCTATTGAGTTAAAAGTTCAATTTATGAATGAAATTGTCCATATTTTTAACTTTTTTTTTTTTAATTTATTGATGTTTATACTATATTCTAACAATCTTTATCTTAATTGGATTTTACTAGTTATGTGAAATAATTATGTGTTCTACTTTGACGCTTGTTCTTTTTAGGATCGGTTTCCCTTATGAGAAACCAGCAGTAATCGCCCATCACGTCGCAGAACCCTTGATATTGATTCTCAATTAATTTCATTTGCTGGTGAAACCTTTCGCCATGCTCGTCTCTTTCGTCGCCAAGATTTGCCGGAAAAAAGCTCAAATGTGAGTGCAGAAAGTGAACTTTTAAAGACATATTTACGCCTGGAAAGAAAATATTAGTTAGGTAAACAAGTTATAAAATTTTGGGAAATTAATTTTAATAAGCCTGCAATATTTACCCATTTTTGCATAATTATTGATTAAGTCGTTCACTATCTGCTCGTAGTTAGGGCTTTTGTGTCTACCGAGAAAAGAAGCAACGACCTTTTCAAGGGATTCCCACGCTGCTGCCTCATTTGATGAAAGTAGTCCTTTGAATTGATTATTGTTGATCAACTTTTTTATTTGTGGTCCAACAAAAAATCCTTCCTTTATCTTGGCTTGAGAAATATCTGGAAAAATTGTTTTCAAATAGTCGAATGCCTTAACAAAGTTTTTAATGAGACCGATCTTGATGTGGAAGGGTGGAAGTATGATTTTCTCTTTCTTGACAAGAGGGGTGTATTTGATGTTATCCACACCAACGGTAAACTCGACTCTTCCCAGCCAGTCCTTTCTGATGTAGTGGTCCTTACGAGCTCGGCTATCCCACTTGCAGAGGAAGCAGCAGTGTTTGGTGTAGCCACTTTTTAGACCACATAGCATTGCAACGACTTTGAGATCAGAACATATTTTCCAATCATGCTCTTCATATTTGATAAATTTGAGTAGTTTTTGCATTTCCTCGTAGGTTTCCTTTGTATTTACTGCATGCGCGATCGGGATAGAAGGCTTTTTGTTACCAATATCCAATAATAGGTAGGTAGGTAGGTAGAATGGCTGCGACTCAGGTCGCCCAAGTAGCTTTTAGAAGCCAATAATACAGCCTGTAAACTCAGTTTATTGCTGTCTATGGACAATCGCCCCTCTTTTGAATTATATGTTTGACCAAGCTCTTTGAATAAACCAGGAATGTCGTTGCAGTAGCATATACTGTCTTTCTTGGTATAGTGTTTGGAAAATGGTTCGTGACGAGTTCTACAATATATCACCTTAACATCGGATGACACAAATTTAAATTGTTGCATACGAGAAGTGTGGATCTCGGCCTTTTCCTTGGATAGTTCAAAATCTCTTATCCAATCATTAAGTTGTGCTTGTGACAGAACGTTTCTCTCGTTTCCCATGCGGAATTCAGTACAGCTTGATTCCCCGCACTCAGATATTACTGTTGACAATGGAACTGGATCCGCAACTGCCGTTGAATATAGTACTGGTAGCACAAATATAACACTCTATTGAACGGCAAGTAGGTTCTAGGTAGTAGGTAGTGATATGGAATCATTGGTGTATCAAATTTTATTTGTTGTCCTGATTCCGACTGAATAAATTCTACTCGACACGATGTACACAAAGTGTTCGGTGTCCATGGTTTTTCAGCATTTTTAAGCTCAATGCCAAAATACTTGGAGTATAAAGTTTTCAAATGATCTGAGAACACTCGTCGTCGCCTTATGATAGTATATTGGCCACACATGAAACAGAACATATCTGGATCGTTATTACACTCAAATTCTAGCGTCCTTTTACTCATTATATTTTTTTTTAATAAATTATGGTTTTGAAATGTAACTTATGAGCTGAACTTTCTCCGGAGAGCCTTGCAGATGGCGCATTAACTCGTATTTATACTCGGAACAAGAATAAAATTGAAAAAATCAAATCTTACCTAGACAGAAAGGTTCCTTTTTATACGAAGCCGGGAAAATAAAATACTAACTGCTTTAGATGTAGGCTTTAAAAATTTTCTGTGTCTTATAATTTTGAAATCTACCTGCATACTTACCCATAAGTGACGGAAATACATGTTTATAACTACATGCCTACAGCATGTTTCGAACCCAACCACTCTTCCTTTCGATGCAACAACTCTACCTACTATAAAACAATTCGAGTATTAAAAGTACTATCTGATTTATTTAAAGAAAAATTAATTTCATTGCTATGGTGTTATTCGTTTATTCGGATAATATCCCATTTGCACTTTATGCCTTTAATATGTATATGTATGTATACGAGTACATATGTACATACATTGAAGTTGCGCAACCTGGGTATTTTTATTTGATCGTTTATAACTTACGTAGTTTTGCATCGATTTTCTTCGATGATAGCTTATCTGTTTTCTAATTAAACAGCTTTACGTAAAGAAAAAATATCTGGAAAAAAAGTTGTGGTTTTGGAATGCTGCTCTGTCAAAAAGTAATTTTATTAATATTTTTTCATAAAAAAAAACAAAAATCTGAAATGATATGCTATTATCTCGCAAACTATCTGGTTGAGCAAAAAAACAATGTATGATGCGTTTACACCAAATTTTATTGTGATTTTGATTCTGTAAACCTTTTTGCAATTGCTTGATCCGTTCGTGAGGTACAAGTAATTAAAGGGAGCCGTCTTTTTGGTTTTTTCGAATAACGGTAAATTGAAAATATCTCGAAAACGGTACCATAGAATCAAAATCAGGAGGTGGTTTTACATACGAATTTCATAACGGCGTTTCTGGTAAAGAGAAAAAGTTTAAATTTGTGAGAGCGAAGGGGTCTATTCGGAATATTGAAGCATACCTGACTAAAGAGAGCTGAACAATCGATAGCCCCAGACACTACATATATCGTAAATAAACATTACATGTTGAACAGTTCGTCTGGTTTCAAACGACATAACATTAATAAGCATTAATAAAATGCGATCTTTATCTTCTGTTAGGTAAAATAAAACAAACCTCAGAAAATGCTTGAAAACATTCACATAATTGAAAGTTGTCGCTCATCTGCTCTCCAACGTTCATTTTCTCACAATTCTCTTTACGCCTAACTACAACAAAAAGGGTCACAAAACACTCGAAATCTCTCATATAATTGAGCCATGCAGTTTATTCGCTCTACAATATTCATTTCTTCTCTCAACGCTCCGTAAATCTTCATAAAAAAGTGATTTTTTTGATGTTTACTAAATAGCACTCCGAGTGCAGCTACTGATTTTCGACGCGATAGCAGCGATCGATCAGTTTGCATTTGAAATTCAACCAGCTCACAACTCATGCGCAAGTTTTGTTGTCCACTGCGAGCAGTTAAGCAAAGCATTGTCTTTTTTTTGACACGCAAGCAAGACGGTCAGTTGGGCTTTGAATTTCAAACAGCAAACAACGCATGCGCAAATTTAATAATATCCGTATATGTATGCATGCATGATTTGACAATGTTTCGAATCGAATGGGAATCTGCTTATTTCTTTATATGAACCCTTTTTACGAGCCTCAATGCTTAATTGGAGCAGCTTAAGACGGCATTATAAAACGCAGCATTCTGAATTTAAATACACTCAAATAAAATTATTGAAGGAAAAAATTGTAAGCCACGGGAAGAATATTTTCCACTGACAAAACGCATAAAAGATGCAAAAACTGAAAAGACTTCTTGTTACATTGGCACTGAGCAAGCAATGTCGTTCTTTTACTGATGGTGTATTTGTAAAAGATGTGATCTTACTATCCATAAAAATATATGGAAACGCACACAAATTTTGAACTAATTATATCTATGCATTTTGTGTCACCATTATCACCCTTTTCTAGTTGTTTCATACATACAAATGAAGAGTTGCGTGCAAAAAGGGCACTTCTATGAAAAGTATGTTTTGAGATATTCGTGTTTTAAACTTTTGAAGCATTGTAACTTTTTTGTTGTTGTAGTATATAGAAAAAGATATTGATATTATTGTTATCTAGTGTATTATCTTTTTACTCGGTAAAGATACAAAAGCGACACTTCACATCGTTAGCCAAAAACGATGAAATAAATCGGTGATAAATGTGCCCTTTTTGCATATAACCAGGAAAGCGAAGGATACATCTTCTCCTTTAACTTCATAAAAACGTGTATTCTGTAAATATTAATAATTTTTTATTCCAAGCGGACTTTTATTACTTAACTTGTTTCCACAAAACACCAAGAATTGGGTCAGGGTCCAAAGAAATAAGCTTTTCGTTAACAATACCAAGAAAAATACATACATATACATACAATAGAGTAGGTTGATTTGTAGGGGAGGGAAAAAGTGAAAAATCGCCATAGCGGAAACTATTCTAGGGGTCATTTTAAGCAACTTTGCTGAAGAAACTTTTGGTCTAAAGTTGGCTTCAAACCCCCGGAAATCGAGTTGAAGTTTCATAGTTAGGTAATGAAAATTTTTGTATGCGACCTATCACACTGCGTGACAGCGAGCATTAACTTTTTACGGGACATACCTTAACTTGTAGTTCTAGTCAAGCACACAAAAATTACACAGCAAGAATTTCAAATACATGGGCAACATCTGGAAATAGGGGTCAAAAACCCCTTTTTAATTGTTTCAAGGATATATCTGAAACTTTAACAGGTCGATGTCTGTACATTGCAGATATTCCAAAAAAAATTGATACGGTCAATCATTATTAAGCCAATAGGATCCAAATTAACCGTTTTTAGAATTTTTGTCAGTCTGTCTGTCTGTCTAAATGTTTGTGGTCGCATCACTCAAAAACTGCTTAATGTAATTAAATGAATATTTCGTCATTTATTAGTAGACGTTCAACTTAAAATTTAAGGTATCCCTTAGTTCAATAACTCGACCGGTTTCCGAGTTATCGACCAATAAGTGGGCTAGGGGTGACCAAAAATGTGTAAGTACAATATGGGTATGAAACGAAAGGTGCTTACGAGTGCTTTCATAATCAATGTGATAAATTTCAATATCTCAGCATGTTTCGGCGATATCCCCAAAAATGTGATGTGATGTATTGCCAAGTATAAATGAAGGGCTATGTTAAAAAAGACTTTCTTTATTTATAGGTTTCTAGGGTACCACACGATTCACATATCCCCCCAAAAATGTGAGACGGAAAAACGTAAGGCTCGCGTGGGTCTACTTTAGCACTTCATTTAATATTAATAAATCATATAAATTGCTAGATAGCCGGAGAAGCAGGCTTACGTGAATACATCATAAAAGTTCTTAGTTGTTTTGAGATCGATTTGGGAAGGCCATTGCGTTGGTTTATATGCCTTTTGCATTTCAATAAACTTCCTTTTATTGAAAAGGTGCCTCCTCGATAACTCAAAAACTAGCGGACCAAGAACAGCCAGCGGTGCCATAGCTAAGAACATTGCATGTTGTGAAATAATGGTATGCAATTTTAAATTTTGTTTTTTCAGAAACCAACTCGAAATCGAAGGTTCAGTTACCCTGAACTTCCTTTTTGGGTAGGTATGATTTTGGAGCTATTCTGATGTATGAGCTATAATGATAGCTTTTCAATATTGCAATTTTTTCAGTTGTTTTTATAGATAAATAATCCTAGGGTACCCTAGAATCCTATAAATAAAGAAAGTCTTTGGTAACATACCCTTCCATTTATACTTGGAAAAATACATTCGGATATCTCCGAAACAAGCTGAAATATTGAAATTTATCACATTGATTATGAAAGCACTCGTAAGCACCTTTCGTTTCATACCCATATTGTACTTACACATTTTTGGTCACCCCTAGCCCACTTATTGATCGATAACTCGGAAACCGGTCGAGTTATTGAAATAAAGGATACCTTAAATTTTAAATTGAACGTCTACTAATAAATGACGAAAGATTCATTTAATTACATTCAGCAGTTTTTGAGTGATGCGACCACAAACATTAGACAGACAGACATACAGACGGACAAATATTCTAAAAACGGTTAATTTGGATTATATTGGCTTAATAATGATTGACCGTATCAATTTTTTTGGAATACCTGCAATTTACAGACATCGACCTGTTAAAGTTTCAGATATATCCTTGAAACAATTAAAAAGGGGTTTTTGCCCCCTATTTCCAGATGTTGACCATGTATTTGAAATTCTTGCTGAAAGTTAATGCTCGCTGTCACGCAGTGTAATAGGTCGCATACAAAAATTTTCATTACCTAACTATGAAACTTCAACGCGATTTCCGGGGGTTTCAAGCCAACTTTAGACCTAAAGTTTCTTCAGCAAAGTTGCTTACAACGACCCCGAGAACAGTTTCCGCTATGGCGATTTTTCACTTTTTAAATCAACCCACTCTAACATACAAGGCATTTTTTTTTTGTTAAAGAACAATTTATTTTTATTTTATGCAATATCTTTAATAATCCACATCACTATTACCTATTATCTTCTGCATCAGATAATTTATAAGAATCAGTGTGTATTGCGCTAGTAAATATATTATTCTTATACCAGTCCTAATCGGAAGATACAGACATAAAATTAACTCCTAAATTTTCTTCTTTTTTTGTCTTCTAAAGGCTAAAGGAACAATAGCATTCATGATAGTTTTCACCAGCTAATATTATTCCTAAAGAAGTGAAGACTGCAATACGTTCTTAATTTAAAGCCATATACTTAAAAAAAACTAAATATTTAAAATTTTGATAAAAATTTATCGAATTTTTGCGAATTTTGCATACACTTTTAAAAAAAAATCACATTATTTAACAAGTAAGGAAGTCTAAGTTCGGGTGAACCGAACATTTAATACCCAGCGTTAGTTTTCAGAACGAGATACAAATACCATGACTTGGCAATGATATAGGCCCTAGAATCTTATTTGAAATTTTCTATATCAAAAATGGGGCCTGGTTCTAATCAGATTTCGCCCATTTTAAACACCAACCTGATTTGGCCGGAAAGTAACCTGTGTACCAAATTTCATGCGAATATCTCAAGTTTTACTCAACTTATGTTAATTTATGTGATTTTCGATATCGAAAAAGTGGGCGTGGTTATCATCCGATTTCGACAACTTTCACAGCAGTTCACCTTGTCCAGAAAGTAGCCTGCATAACAAATTCCATGCAAATATCTCAGTTTTTACGCAAGTTATGTTAATTTATGTGATTTTCGAAATTTTCGATATCGAAAACGGGGGCGTGGTTATCATCCGATTTCGCCCATTTTCAATAGCAACCTACCTTGGCCAGAAAGTAAAATGTATGCAAAATTGTATGCAAATATGTCAAGTTTTACTCAACTTATGTTAATTTATGTGATTTTCGATATCGAAAAAGTGGGCGTGGTTATCATCCGATTTCGACAACTTTCACAGCAGTTCACCTTGGCCAGAAAGTAGCCTGCATAACAAATTCCATGCAAATATCTCAGTTTTTACGCAAGTTATGTTAATTTATGTGATTTTCGAAATTTTCGATATCGAAAAAGGGGGCGTGGTTATAATTCGATTTCGTCCATTTTCAACAGCAGCCTACCTTGGGCAGAAAGTAACCTGTGTACCAAATTTCATGCGAATATCTCAAGTTTTACTCAACTTATGTTAATTTATGTGATTTTCGATATCGAAAAAGTGGGCATGGTTATCATCCGATTTCGACAACTTTCACAGCAGTTCACCTTGTCCAGAAAGTAGCCTGCATAACTAATTCCATGCCAATATCTCAGTTTTTACGCAAGTTATGTTAATTTATGTGATTTTCGAAATTTTCGATATCGAAAAAGGGGGCGTGGTTATCATCCGATTTCGCCCATTTTCAATAGCAACCTACCTTGGCCAGAAAGTAACCTGTATGCAAAATTGTATGCAAATATCTCAAGTTTTACTCAACTTATGTTAATTTATGTGATTTTCGATATCGAAAAAGTGGGCGTGGTTATCATCCGATTTCGACAACTTTCACAGCAGTTCACCTTGGCCAGAAAGTAGCCTGCATAACAAATTCCATGCAAATATCTCAGTTTTTACGCAAGTTATGTTAATTTATGTGATTTTCGAAATTTTCGATATCGAAAAAGGGGGCGTGGTTATAATGCGATTTCGTCCATTTTCAACAGCAGCCTACCTTGGGCAGAAAGTAACCTGTGTACCAAATTTCATGCGAATATCTCAAGTTTTACTCAACTTATGTTAATTTATGTGATTTTCGATATCGAAAAAGTGGGGGTGGTTATCATCCGATTTCGACAATTTTCACAGCAGTTCACCTTGGCCAGAAAGTAGCCTGCATAACAAATTCAATGCAAATATCTCAGTTTTACTCAAGTTATGTTAATTTATGTGATTTTCAAAATTTTCGATATCGAAAACGGGGGCGTGGTTATCATCCGATTTCGCCCATTTTCAATAGCAGCCTACCTTGGCCAGAAAGTAACCAATACACCAAATTTCATGCAAATTCTCAGTTTTGACGAAAGTTATGTCAATTTATGTGATTTTCGAAATTTTCGATATCGAAAAAGGGGTCGTGGTTATCATCCGATTTCGCCCATTTTCAATAGCAACCTACCTTGGCCAGAAAGTAACCTGTATGCAAAATTGTATGCAAATATCTAAATTTTTACTCAAGTTATCGTGTACACGGACGGACAGACGGACATACCTTAATCAATTCCTCTTTTCAACCTTAGAACTTTGATATATGGAACTCTATATCTAACTCGATTATTTTGCGCCGTTACATAGTACCGTTATGTGGACAAAATTATAATACCCTTGTACTAGTACTAGTACGCCGGGTATAAAAAAATTAGTTGAAATAGTTTTGCTGAAGCAGAAATTGGTGAAAAATGCAATATAATGGATGCATTTGTTGCTATTTCGGGTAGTGTATAAGAAACACACTGTACGAGCGTATGAGCAACAAATCATAATTTTGAAAAAAAATAACAAGTACTCATACATATATAGCTCAACATTTTTTGATGTTGGTAAGCCAGCATAAAAGATATCAATTATCCATATTTGGAGGTGAGAGAAAACATATGTAGATTATTCTTTCTAATTAGCCTTTTTACGCAAAAAGGGCACATTTCACTTAGTGCCTTTTTGCACGCAACACGTCAAATGTTAAAGTATATATTTGCTGGTAACACAAGTTATCCAAACCATTTATATGCACTGTCTCCGTTTTTTAATCTGCAAAGATGTTTCTTGCAGTGTTCTGCGACGAAATGGTTGCATGCATGGTGCAATCAACAGGTAGACTTATCAGAGTTGCATTTTTTATTTTTATACCCGGCGTACTAGTACTAGTACAAGGGTATTATAGTTTTGTCCAAATAACGGTACCATGTAACGGCGCAAAATAATCGAGTTAGATATAGAGTTCCATATATCAAAGTTCTTAGGTTGAAAAGAGGAATTGATTAAGGCATGTCCGTCCGTGTACACGATAACTTGAGTAAAAATTGAGATATTTGCATAAAATTTTGCATACAGGTTACTTTCTGGCCAAGGTAGGTTGCTATTGAAAATGGGTGAAATCGGATGATAACCACGCCCCCTTTTCGATATCGAAAATCACATAAATTAACATAACTTGCGTAAAAACTGAGATATTTGCATGGAATTTTTTATGCAGGCTGCTTTCTGGCCAAGGTGAACTGCTGTGAAAATTGTCGAAATCGGATGATAACCACGCCCACTTTTTCGATATCGAAAAACACATAAATTAACATAAGTTGAGTAAAACTTGAGATATTCGCATGAAATTTGGTACACAGGTTACTTTCCGGCCAAAGCAGGCTGGTGTTTAAAATGGGCGAAATGTGATGATAACCCCGCCCCCTCATGGTATTTGTATCTCGTTCTGAAAACTAACGCTGGGTATAAATGTTCGGTTCACCCGAACGTCTGTTTATATTTTTGTTTTGTTTACATTTTTGTTGTTTACATTGAGCAGTAATTTTCTAATTTATATTTTTTCGGTTTATTACAATAAAATACAATTCACAAAAGTTAGATTTATATTGGAACGATTTTCCGTCATCCCTTGTCAATTTTTGTTTGTTTACAAACCGGTTTCGGCGATCCGCCGTCTTCAGTGTAAGTTTTCGTTCTGATCTGTGTCTATTTGTTGTCCTGTATTTATAGTTCGAATGCTGTAGGTAAAGTTAGTATGCGTGTATATAGTTCGTGCGTTAGGTTCGTGTTTCACGGATGTTCCCGAGCGGCAAGCTGCAATAGGGTTGTTTTGACACTCGTTTATTAGTTTGTTTGTCAGGCACTGCTCGTTTATCGTTACTTGTCTGGTTATTGTACCTGCTGCGTTTTGTTTTTTGTAGACTAGTTTTAGAGGTTCGAATATTGCATCAGAATTGGTGCTAGTTTGTTCGTTTATTATTCTTCCGTCAAATGTCTTTAGTTTGTATATTTCCATGTTTTCAAGCACATTTAAGCGTCGCCCTTTATTTTGCACGCGAAGTGTTCTGGCTGTGCTTTTGATTTTAGCCGGGGTCCATTTGTTTTGATACATGTGGTTGGCAAAGTTCGATTCTGGTGTGATGGAGGGTTTCCGTGCCTTTCTGTTGTAGTGCCTGATATGTTCCCGAAATCGTGTGCTTATTTTCCGTCCTGTTTGTCCTATGTAGCTGTGCTGGCATTCGCAAGTAAGTTTGTATACCCCATGTTCGCTGAACGGCTCCGCTGAGTTGGTGTTCTAGCAACTAACTTTTGTCCCAAGTTGTTCGATGTTCTGAATGCTGTGCTGATGTTGTGTTTCTTGAAAAAGTTGGCCAACTTGTATGTGGTGTTTCCAGTGTATGTCATAATTGTCCAAATTTTGGCCTTTTCCCCTTCGGTTTCCCTTCCGTTTGTATCCGTTGCTAGTAGCTATGCTGTATATCGTGGTGAGCTCTTTCTTGTATGATTCCTGAGAGAGAGGCGTTCGCTGAAGTCTGTCCACTAGATGTGTTGTTGCGGATGGTTCGATGTACAGTGGATTATGGTGTCCGTGGTTGTTGGTTTTCTGTAGATGTCGTAGTTGAATTTGTTCGTGAGTTTGTTGATTCTAACCGTTAGGTCCAAGTAGTTCAGTTTTCCCTCCTTCTCCGTTTCCATTGTGAATTTTATGCTCTCATGCTGCTTATTTAGAAATTCCAGTACTTGTTCTTCACAGTTATTATTTAATACGCAGATGATGTCGTCGACATACCTTGCGTAAAATATTACGCCCAGCTTGGTTTTTAGCTCTTGCATATACTTCATTTCCAAATTCTGCATGAATGCCTCCATGAGGACGGATGAGGTTGGGTTGCCCAGTCCATTTATTTGTCTATATATTTTATTGTTAAACCTGAAATAGTTTTTTGACGCGTTGATCTGAGGGTGTTTGTAATTTGTGCTGTCCTGACCGCATCTTTAGTTTTTCCTAGTAGCGTTTTGTTAACGATATCCAATGTCTCCGGTAGCGGAATAGATGGGTACAAGTCTTTTATGTCAAAAGATACTATCGTGCTGTTCTCCGCGAGTTTCACGGTCTCAAGTTTTCCTATTAGCTCCGTTGTATTCTTTATTGTGTGTATGTGCTCTAGTTCCAGTGTGTCATTCAGTATACTCTTCAAATGTTTTGATAGCTTATACCCCGGTGCTGACTTGAAATTGATGATAGGCCGCATGTGAGTATCGGGTTTATGTATTTTTGGTAGCGCTATCACTGGGGGAGGAGATGGATTCATTTGTGACAGAGTATGTCCAGTCCTGTCGTCAATTACACTCGTTGTGTTTTTTTATAGCTCTTTTGATTTCCGCCTGGTATTTTTCGGTGGGGTCCTCGCAAATTACGCGGCATTTCATATCCCTGATCAGTCTTTTGGTCTTTGCTATGTAATCGTCCTTGTCCATAAGTACTGTCGTGTTTCCTTTGTCCGCCTTTGTAGTCACAACGCTATTTCTCTTGAGCTTTCGCCTTAGCTCTTTAAGCACCTTTTCCTCCTTATTCGCGTTCTGTAGGTTTTCGGTTCTTAAGTCCTTGGTAATAATTTCCCTGCACATATGTCTAGCGTGTTCCTGCTCTTCGTACGGGAGGAGCGATATTCCGACCTCTGCATCTACTATCGCTTGCTCCGTTTTTCTTGCCTTGTTGCTGTCTATCACGTTGTGTTTTAGCCCCTTCTCGAGAAGTTGCGCTTCGTCTTTGTTGATGTCCACCGTGGTCAAGTTTACGAACCTATCATGAAATCTATGTACCTCTTGGTTGTTGTATTCGCGTCTACCCGTCAGTTTGTCCAATTTCTTGTTCAAAGAAAAAAGCAGTCCATCAGTGCAGTTGTAGGTATCAGCTCTCATAGTTGCAGATGAATTTCAGCGTTCGCCTATCTTTCTTGGCGTGAAGGCTGTGTATCTCGTTCCTTATACAGTCTTTTTCGGCTCTCTTAGCTGTCCTCCTGCTCGCTGGTGTGTTTGCCTTCGATCCGGGCGTATTTGGGGTTGACGTTCAATGACAAACATTGTCTGTTGAACCAGATGTTCGCCTTTGTTGCATATAATTTGGTAAGGCGTCTTTTGTATCTTGCCAGTATTATATTTTCGTTTACGTTAAAAGCCTTACAGGCACTAACTGAGTTATTTTTATTTTCTGTTTTTCCGACAGGGTGAATGCTAGATTTATATTGGAACGATTTTCCGTCATCCCTTGTCAATTTTTGTTTGTTTACAAACCGGTTTCGGCGACCCGCCATCTTCAGTGTAAGTTTTCGTTCTGATCTGTGTCTATCTGTTGTCCTGTATTTATAGTTCGAATGCTCTAGGTAAAGTTAGTATGCGTGTATATAGTTCGTGAGTTAGGTTCGTGTTTCACGAATGTTCCCGAGCGGCAAGCTGCAATAGGGTTGTTTTGACACTCGTTTATTAGTTTGTTTGTCAGGCACTGCTGAACGCTATGTAATTTCAGGTAATGCTGAATGTTCCCGAGCGGCAACTCGTTAATTAGTTTGTGGGTCAGGTAATGTTAATCTTGTGCTTGAATAGAAGTCGGTAATTTTTGTCCTTTGGTTTGTCTTGTGTGTTCGCTCGTTTATCGTTACTTGTCTGGTTATTGTACCTGCTGCGTTGTTTTGTTTTTTGTAGACTAGTTTTAGAGGTTCGAATATTGCATCAGAATTGGTGCTAGTTTGTTCGTTTATTATTCTTCCGTCAAATGTCTTTAGTGTGTATATTTCCATGTTTTCAAGCACATTTAAGCGTCGCCCTTTAGATTTTCGTGGGCCCCCCATCTTCTGTGGTATTGATAACCATGCAAAGTAAGAGTAGCAAAAAGCCGAAGACTTAGAAACTTTATCGTTAGGCTTCGTTGGGTTGTACAAGGTTTTGACTGAGTTCTTATAATTTACTACTACTGTTGTCGTGGCAACCTCGTTCATTGAACGCTGACCAGGAGGTTCAAATTCCAGGGATCGTGGTTTGCGTTACTTACAATTGGTACAAACTCTTCAGAACTGTTAACTTAAAGATACATAGCCCAAGCCACATTTATCGGAACGTTACATGTGTAATATGTACCAATCCTGCCAATTTTTCCTTCCTACCTTTTTAATTACAAGAGTTATTGGCCAAAACCCGTTTATCGGAACTATCGATTGTATGGGAGCTATGCTTTGTGTAGGTCCGATCTTACTGGTTCCGACAAATGATTAATTCTATGCAAAATGGTGCCTGCTTGCAAAATTTAATCGAGATATATCTAAAACTCAGGGACTAGTTTGCTTTCAAACAGACGGACGGATGGACAGACGGGCATGGCTAAACGAACTCAGCAAATCGTCCTGATCATTTCGGTATACTTACTAGTGGGTATCTATATCTCTTTTTTCTCATACTTACAAACTTCGGTCTAAAGTTTTAATACCATTTCATAATCATGAAAGGTATAAAAACGGAACTACGATCGAAGTGTATAATAGGTAGAATTGTAAATTTCTAAGTTGAACTGAACGGAATTACCAAAGTTGCCAAACGGAGAAAATTTCGATCGAAGTCGAAATGCAGAATAGGGGTGAATAACTTAAAAAACGTTCACACTAAGATAACGAAATTTCGTAGGAGGCATACTATGGTGTTTATACATGCACCAATGGCAAACAAGTGAAATCGGTTTATTACTACGCCTACTTTTTAATCAAATCAAATTTATTAATCTTTCGTAGGCGATACAGTAAGACTTAAAGTATTTTAATTGATTCCAGGTGCACATGTACAGGTTACACAATTTTAATTTCAATTTCTTAATATTTGTACCAGTTAGACTATCTGGACAAATAACGTCATTGGAAAATATATGATAAGTTACAATTATATAGTTGTAATATTTTTTTTTTTATTTACATGTATTTATATACTAGCAGACCCGGCAGACGTTGTTCTGCCTGACCAGTGACTTCCCTAGAAATACATTTTCAAATATTTTTCTATTAATTTTTAACATTCCATTTATTGCAGTGCTTTAAGATATACAATGTTTCCTGTTTTAACGTCTTTGGTATAAACAAATAAATTTTTTGGATGTCCAACTCAAAAAACGGATCTTTTGAACTCAATGGGTATGAAAAAAACCATTATGCGCTGCTGAGCAGATGTATAGTTAGTATTTATTTAATTATATCCTATACCTACCACTTAACGTCACTATTATGATTTTATGGAAATCCTATAATACTCTGGATATGTATAAACGGCAATAACAAACAAAAAAAAATTAAGTGCTTTGATTAAGATTTAAGAACGTTAAAATGTCACTAAAGCAAATACATTCAGGGATATAACGAATTGAAATATTACTTAGCTTGTGGTCTTGGAACTGCCCACTTTTCCAAAAAATTTTCAAATGTAGCCTATGTACATATGTATGTCGTACCCAACGAAGATTTTAACGTATTGGAAAAGTTTAAAACAGATCAACCATAAACTTTGGACGTTATTGAAGTACAAACAACGTACTGAATACAAAAAATGTGGGCGTGGCACCGCCCACTTTTACCTAATTATATAATTGTTTACCAAGGGACACACATATCCAAAAATCATTAATTTGGACCAAATATGTTCAGAGTTATGCAGAATTGTAGTTTTATATAGCCTGGGGGCGTGGCACCGCCCACTTTTCCAAAAATTAATATGGCCTAAATCGTACACAACAATCTTCTGAACCAATCTGGAAAGTTTAGAAGAGATCGACCATAAACTTTGGACATTATTGAAGTACAAACAAAACACAAAATATGTGGGCGTGGCACCACCCACTTTTCCAAAATTACATAAATCTTGACCAAAGGACACACATATCCAAAAATCATTCATTTAGACCAAATATGTTCAGAGTTATGAAGAATTGTAGTTTTATATAGCCTGGGGGCGTGGCACCGCCTTTCGTAGGCGATACAGTAAGACTTAAAGTATTTTAATTGATTCCAGGTGCACATGTACAGGTTCCACAATTTTAATTTCAATTTCTTAATATTTGTACCAGTTAGACTATCTGGACAAATAACGTCATTGGAAAATATATGATAAGTTACAATTATATAGTTGTAATATTTTTTTTTTATTTACATGTATTTATATACTAGCAGACCCGGCAGACGTTGTTCTGCCTGACCAGTGACTTCCCTAGAAATACATTTTCAAATATTTTTCTATTAATTTTTAACATTCCATTTATTGCAGTGCTTTAGGATATACAATGTTTCCTGTTTTAACGTCTTTGGTATAAACAAATAAATTGTTTGGATGTCCAACTCAAAAAACGGATCTTTTGAACTCAATGGGTATGAAAAAAACCATTATGCGCTGCTGAGCAGATGTATAGTTAGTATTTATTTAATTATATCCTATACCTACCACTTAACGTCACTATTATGATTTTATGGAAATCCTATAATACTCTGGATATGTATAAACGGCAATAACAAACAAAAAAATTAAGTGCTTTGATTAAGATTTAAGAACGTTAAAATGTCACTAAAGCAAATACATTCAGGGATATAACGAATTGAAATATTACTTAGCTTGTGGTCTTGGAACTGCCCACTTTTCCAAAAAATTTACAAATGTAGCCTATGTACATATGTATGTCGTACCCAACGAAGATTTTAACGTATTGGAAAAGTTTAAAACAGATCAACCATAAACTTTGGACGTTATTGAAGTACAAACAACGTACTGAATACAAAAAATGTGGGCGTGGCACCGCCCACTTTTACCTAATTATATAATTGTTTACCAAGGGACACACATATCCAAAAATCATTAATTTGGACCAAATATGTTCAGAGTTATGCAGAATTGTAGTTTTATATAGCCTGGGGGCGTGGCACCGCCCACTTTTCCAAAAATTAATATGGCCTAAATCGTACACAACAATCTTCTGAACCAATCTGGAAAGTTTAGAAGAGATCGACCATAAACTTTGGACATTATTGAAGTACAAACGAAACACAAAATATGTGGGCGTGGCACCACCCACTTTTTCAAAATTACATAAATCTTGACCAAAGGACACACATATCCAAAAATCATTCATTTAGACCAAATATGTTCAGAGTTATGAAGAATTGTAGTTTTATATAGCCTGGGGGCGTGGCACCGCCTACTTTTCCACAAATTAATATAGCTTTAACCCATGATCCCAAGAATATACTGTGAAAATTTTATAAAAATCGGTTGAGTACTTTGGACGCCTATAAAGGACACACAGACGCACAGACACACATACACACAGACACCTAGCACCTCGCTAGAAGCTTTTGAAGAAGTAGTTGGTAAGATAGCCACAGACGCGACTACGAGGCAGCGGTTCGTCATAGCTGGCGACTTTAACGCATTGGCTGTCGAATGGGGCTCACAGCGAACTTCTCCGAAAGGGAGAGCTCTTCTCGAAGCATTCGCTTGCTTGGATGTAGCGCTTCTTAATACAGGTGGGCAACATACATTTTCCAGAAATGGCTTCGGCTCCATAATAGACATTACGCTCGTAAGTGCAAATATGTTTAGGATGTGCGAGTGGAAGATTAGTGATGCTATACTCAAAGCGATCACTCGGCCATCATAGTGGACATCAAAGTAGACGGGGGAAGGTCTCCTACCAACCGAACTTCCGTGAGGAGTCGGGGTTGGAAGGTCAACACCTTTGACTCCGATTTTTTCAAGGCAATGCTCCCAGCATCCAAGTAAACAGGCAGCGCGAACTTTATAGCCACTAAAGTAATGGCTGACATCAAAGGAGCATGCGACGCGTCTATGACCAGAAAGACCATACGAAAACAGCAAAGCTCGGCGTATTGGTGGAACGACAGCATACAAACGCTAAGGATAGAATGCATTCGGGCGAGGCGGCGCTTCCAAAGATCACGAGATAGGCCAACCTTTTTAGAGTACAGAGCTGCCTATAAAGCTGCGCGTCACGCTTTGAAGGCGGCAATAGCGAATAGCAAGCGATAATGCTTTCTCAACCTCTGCGATGAGGCTGAACACGACCCATGGGGAACGGCTTACAAATTGGTCTTGAAAAAGTTGAAAACCAAGCGCGAAGCCATACCAACATGCCCGTCATTACTCAAAAACGTGGTCGATACTCTCTTTCCCACGCAAAGGAAACTAGTTTCCCCTACGTCAAATACTCCAGTATATGCATTTAATGAAGTGACGGTGGAGGAAGTGCTCCTAGCGGCTAAGAGACTAGATGATAACAAGTCTCCTGGTCCAGACTGCGTGCCCAACAAAGTACTGAAGGTGACGATTAATCATAAGACGTCTACGTTTGCGAACTGTATGCCTAGCTGAGCGGAAATTCCCTTCGATATGGAAACGCCAAAATTTGGTGCTACTACCGAAGCCTGGAAAAAACCTGGCGGAGCCATCCGGCTACAGGCCCATATGCCTGCTCGACTCGGCAGGCAAAATTCTTGAGCGAGTAATCTACAATCGTCTGGAAAAAGAAATAGAAGAGGTGTGTGGCATATCTGACAACCAGTTTGGGTTCAGAAGAGGCAGATCCACCATAAATGCCGTGAACGTGGCTAGAGATACCGCTCAAGATGCAATAAGCGGGACACGCTGGCTCGAGGGATCTAAGGAATACTGCCTTATCGTGACCTTAGATGTAAAGAATGCATTCAATTGCGCTAACTGGGCGAAAATCCTGGATACCTTAGATAGGGTAGGTATATGCTATTATCTGAGGCGGATAATCCGCAGCTATTTCGACGGACGACTGCTGGAATACGAGACGGCAGATGGCACGAAAAAGCTATATGTCACAGGCGGGGTTCCTCAAGGGTCCGTGCTCGGCCCATTACTGTGGAACATTATGTACGATGGAGTGCTGCGGCTTAAAGTACCTAATGGAGTTAAGATTGTCGGATTCGCGGACGATATCGCATTGATTGTTACTGCCAAACACTTAAGTGATATATGTGAAAAAACTAATGTAAGCATAGCCAGCGTTCAATCATGGCTCATGCAACATGGACTACAGCTTGCGGAGCACAAAACAGAGGCAGTACTAGTATCAAGCAGGAAGAAGGTAGAGCAGGTCACGGTACGAATCGGAGACCACGACATTGAAACAATGCCTGCAGTTAAGTATCTGGGAATCATGATAGACAGGAGGCTGTCTTTCAAAACACATCTAGAATACGCTAACGAGAAAGCAGAGAAAACGATATCATCGTTATCGAGGATAATGCTAAATGCACGAGGTCCAAAGCAAGGGCGTCGTCAGCTACTGGCAGGCGTCGTGAAGAGCCAACTACTCTACGGGGCTCCGGTATGGCAGCACGCTATGGCGTATCAGTCGTACTTACGCGGGGTAAAGTCGAACTATCGCTTGTGTGCTCTCCGAGGTTGTAGCGCCTTTAGAATGGTATCAGACGATGCCGCACTGGTAATCTCAGGCTTGTGCCCTATCGACATATTGGCAAAGGAAGCAGCCACAATGTTTGAGGATAGAAACTCGGGGTCCGAAGCACGCGAGACTAGTATTCAAAAATGGCAAAACAGATGGAACATATCCAATAAGGGGCGCTGGACATACCGCTGTATACCAGATATTAAAACTTGGGTAAAGAGAACACACGGGGAGGTAGATTTCTACCTGACTCAGTTCTTAAGCGGCCACGGATGCTTTAAAGAATACCTTCATCGGTTTAAGCACGAACGCAATAACGTATGCGATCACTGTGGAGGCGAAGTAGTGGAAGATGTCTACCACGTGTTCTTCGAATGCCCCAGATCGTACAGCTTTAGAAGTAAACTACGCAGCATAGCCGATGAAGACTACACTCCCGAGTCGCTGGTTGGTCACATGCTACGAAGTAAACAAAAATGGATAGAAGCGTGCGAGGTAATCGCAGAAGCCATGAAGTGGCTTAGAAGTCTGGAACGGCTGCGCCGCAGCAGGGAAGACTGAAGAAAAGAGCAAACAAACACGTAAAACAAGAGGCGGGTTGGAAACACGGCCTTCCAACCGCCTCGTTTAACGAACCCATACCAAAGGCGTAGATTGCAGATTGGAGATTCAGCCTCTCCACTGTAAGCAAAAATTTTAAGAGTACGTATGTATCGCAAGCGCGGGTGGCAATCTCGGCCTTTCAACCACCTAGTTTAATAGACCTATACCAGAGGCGCAGATTGCAGATTGGAGATTCAGCCTCTCCACTGTAAACAAAATTTTAAGAGTACGTATGTATCGCTAACGCGGGTGGCAATCTCGGCCTTCCAACCACCTAGTTTAATAGACCTATACCAGAGGCGCAGATTGCAGATTGGAGATTCAGCCTCTCCACTATAAACAAAATTTTAAGAGTACGTATGTATCGCAAACGCGGGTGGCAATCTCGGCCTTCCAACCACCTAGTTTAGTAGACCTATACCAGAGGTGCAGATTGCAGATTGGAGATTCAGCCTCTCCACTGTAAACAAAATTTTAAGAGTACGTATGTATCGCAAACGCGGGTGGCAATCTCGGCCTTTCAACCACCTAGTTTAATAGACCTATACCAGAGTCGCAGATTGCAGATTGGAGATTCAGCCTCTCCACTGTAAACAAAATTTTAAGAGTACGTATGTATCGCAAACGCGGGTGGCAATCTCGGCCTTCCAACCACCTAGTTTAATAGACCTATACCAGAGGCGCAGATTGCAGATTGGAGATTCAGCCTCTCCACTATAAACAAAATTTTAAGAGTACGTATGTATCGCAAACGCGGGTGGCAATCTCGGCCTTCCAACCACCTAGTTTAGTACACCTATACCAGAGGTGCAGATTGCAGATTGGAGATTCAGCCTCTCCACTGTAAACAAAATTTTAAGAGTACGTATGTATCGCAAACGCGGGTGGCAATCTCGGCCTTCCAACCACCTAGTTTAATAGACCTATACCAGAGGCGCAGATTGGAGATTCAGTCTCGCCACTGTAAACAAAATTTTAACAGTACGTATGTATCGCAAACGCGGGTGGCAACTCGGCCTTCCAACCACCTAGTTTAATAGACCTATACCAGAGGCGCAGATTGCAGATTGGAGATTCAGCCTCTCCCCTGCATTGACCTGCAAACAAAATAGGAACACCGCTTTCCCACCGCCAGGTGCACGCGACACAAACCAGAAGGAGCAGATTGGGGACACGGCCTCCCCACAGCATTGCCTTGTAACTGAATATGTTGTGAGTATAATTGATTATTTATAAACATATTGAAATATTATAGATATAACCGGCTAGAGGCAGAAGAGCTAGTGAGACAGAATAAGCGAGTAGATGTAGTGTAAGTACATGCCTATATAGCTATATCTATATACTCTTTGGTAGTAGGACAAGAACGATTTTCTTTGATCAATATGATCAAGACTCCAGACTAGATGAATGATGAAATCTAACAAAAGATCCCCAGCTAAGAACTGAAATAGTACAGTAACGCTGACCAACTGACGTTGAGACTTGTGCTCAAACCACCTCCCTACGGAATACTTAACGGTAGTACCGGGGGATCGGTACATGACGGTAGGAGGTTTAGTGTGTTAAAGTCTCACACTGACTGTAAGGCTTTCGATGCTTCCTCCTCTGGAAAAAAAAAAAAAAAAAAAAACCATACACAAAGACACACACTCATTTTTATTTATAAGATGTATGAAGATTTAGCATGCTCCGTATAAAATCCGTTAACAAATATTGATAATAGGCCTGTTTTTTTTTACACGCATATACATCTGCGTCTGCGACTAAAATAAAACGGTCATCTCCAATTGCGCTTATTCCATTATCAACGCGCATACATATATACATTTCCTCTGTTGACATTCCGTTTTTTATTAAGGGATGCTAAACAGATTGCTGGAAGTTGGTAAGGCAGTTTGCAAAATGAATGGAAACTTCTTGGAAGTACTGATTTTATCAGCCACTATTTCTTAGTTGCAGATAAAGTTGTGCGCTTAGCGGTCCATACAAATATTAAGCGCAAACGCAGACGCAGATAAAAAAAACACGGCTAATATTAATACAATAATGTGTATTATTGTGCTTGATTATGCCTGTTGTGACAAAAACTGGGATATAGCCGACTTAAAGCGCCTAGTGTTGCGTTCATTTTTGATATTGTTTGGTAAAGAGTTCCAAAGTTTGGGTGCACTGACAAAGAATGTCCTAGAAGATGTAAGATATATATGTCTTGGAACAATAAAATTGCAAGTTCTGTCAGATCTAGATAAACTAAGACATATAAGATAGATAAAGATATTCTGGCTGCCTTTTATGTGTAATTATTTAAAGCAGGTTGCAACTTTCTCTGTGACTCACAATCAAAGATTTCGCAAACGTCAAGCTGTCTGGTTGTGTTTTTTATTTGCTCTGTATTTTTCTTTAATAATTAAATAACTACTTTATATTTTAAATATTAAAAGTTACATTTAAAGTTAAAAGAGTTTAATACTTAATGTGCTTCACTACTTGCTGTGTAAAACTACTTTAATCTTTGAATTGTGATTAATTATTTAAATTATTCTACTGAATTTGTCTGTGCCGAGTTTTTTTTGGATATTTTATTTGTTGCATTTGAAAGGTAAAGTAGGACCTTGCAATTGTTATTGTGTGCTGATTTGCTTTTTGATCTCTCTTTTGTTACAGCTGTTTGCGTGGTTTGTTAAACGTCAAATACAACGTGTCTAAAACTGGTCGCTAAATCCTGTGCGTTTCAAACTGTCAGGGCTGTTTTTCTTATCATTTGATAAATTAAAATTTTCTTTTATTTTTATACAACTAAATTTCTTATCTCCTTATTTTTTATTAAGTATTTTAATTACTTTTTTAAAAATATCGTGTTAACTGGTAGAATAGTACTAAATGTCGATCGACGGAAGTTGATTTATGCAAAAATTTTAGGCACATTAGAAACGGGTTTTCTGAAATCAGCAAAGATTTTTAATTTCTGACTGAAAAGTTCAAAAAGTACGAAAATATTTTCAAAACTTTAAAACCTCTAGATAGTTCGCCTAACTTGGAACGCCCTGACAATCGCGAAAACACGCGCAGACGTACGGATGATCTGCCTTCTACTTCAATGGCGCCGAACCTGCCTCCAGCCATTGAACTTATTGATTTGGCATCTCCAATACCTGGCACGGTTGTTCGGGCAACGTCCGTCTGTTTGCTACATCCCTCCAGCATCTGATCTTTCAATGGTGCTGTTGCAATTGAAGCGATCGGACGTGTTTTATATTGTCTACTGGTACTTCGAAAATAATAGTAAAATCATGCAAAGTTATTTAATAAAATCCGCCACATATGTGAGATAGTGACTCTAGTAGTGGATAAACTAATTTTAAATAAAAATAAAGTGAAATATTAATTGCATTTAATAAATTTCTAATTTTCAAATAACTGTGTGAACAAGTGACTAAAAAAAAATAATAAAGTTGGAATACATAAACAAAAAGAAACGGCACAGGAAAAAAGCTCAAGCAATTTAAATGAGTGTGTGTGCTACCTGCAAATCCTCCATTAGGGGGGAGAGTGGAGTCAGATGTGAAGGGGTGTGTGGTAAAGTGTTCCATGAGAACGTTCCATGCTCAGGAGTTGATAAATACTCATCGGGAGTTCTTGGTGTACATAACAGCATGATTAGGCTTATGTGCTAGGAATGTATGACATACATACGAAATGTTGACTTATGGTTCAGTTATGCTTGCATAGCATGGCAATACATTGCATGGGTTCTGTCATATTCGCTATCTGTTAAATGGGTTTTACATGTATTCGATTATACAACGCATGGCAACCCAGAGCATGGCATAGAAGTCTGTTGAATTTTGATCTCTATGTAACTTAACATACCTACTGTCAAAGCTTTTGCTTATTATTCTTATAAATTTTAGTAAAAAACAAATAAAAGCGTTGTAATGGAAGAAGAAAAGCTGAAAGAATGTGTGCGAGCTCATGAAATTGTGTATGTTTCGCGAATATCTGATTTTGAGGGGCTGTGCGTTGTGCGAAGTATAATCAACATTTTCTTTTGCGTGCTGTGTATTGCTATGCTATGCCCTGCTATGCAAGCATAACTGAACCATTAGTGCTACAAGACATGCAAATGAGTGTAAAGAAGAATAGCTCAATATTGGTCGTGTACAGAAATGAGTTTGAAGAAGTCATGAAGAACAGTCAATGTGAAATAAAAGCTTTGCTTGAAGCCGTAGAGAGTCGATATTCTCAACGTGTAACAAAAATGGAAAAGTCCCAAAAGCTTTTTGAGAGAGATAAAAAGCTTGTATGATATGCTCGAAGAAGTGAAAAATAAAACAGAATTGATTGGTAAAGGCAGTGCAGAAATTCATAGTGAAGTAAAAAAAATTAGCAGAAATAACAATAATAAACACGTGTCGTATGCAGATGTTACGAAAAATAACAAAATAATTGAAATTCCACAGCTAAAAAGGGATGTAGCAATTATCGTGAAACCTAAAGCAAAACAAACAGTAGAACAAACAAAACAACACTTAAACAACAAAGTAGATCCTAAAAATCTAAAGATTTGAAATATCGCATCGAAGAACAATGGAGTGATGGTAATTCACAGCGAAAATACAGACGAGCGTGATAAAATAAAAGCAGCGATTGAAACCAATATCGGGAAGGAATATGAAATAAAGGTGCCAGAAATGGCTCGACCAAGTTTCATAGTTAAAGGCGTGAATTTCAAAGGTGACGAGGCTGCTTTGACTGACACAATAAAAAAACAAAATGTGCATATAAATGAGAGTGCATTAAAAATTTTGAAGAAAATTGAACGAACACGAGGCAAGATGACTTTTCCAAGATTCTTACTGCGGAACGAATTAATATCGGCTGGGATAGATGTAAAGTGTATTATGCGATCAGTGTGCTAAGGTGTTATAAATGCAAAGGTTTTAACCATAAAGCTTCGGAATCCAAAAATGAAGAAGTCTGCCATAAGTGCCACGCGAACCATAACTCGAAAACGTGTGATAAAAATATAATTAATAAATGTTTAAATTGTATTAAAGCAAAGTAAAAAGTTAAACCTGCCTTTAGAAATAGATCATGACACATTTGATAAGAATTGTCCATGTTACTTGAATAAATTGCAAGTAAAAAAGATTAAGCTTGGATATTAGCAATTAAACAATAATGACTCATGCAGTTTGAAAATTAATAATAACAAGTAAGGAAGTCTAAGTTTGGGTGAACCGAATATTAAATACCCAGCGTTAGTTTTCAGAAAGAGGGGGCGTGGTTTTCATCCGATTTCGCCCATTTTAAAAACCAATCTATTCCGAGCCTTAACAATAGCGAATTTGGTGGGAGCGGCCACGCCACTTGCTTGCTTTAACCGCTTACATGAGCCAAAAGTACTGAATCGATCTTTTCAAGGGTTATACCATGTCCTATATATAACTTTGGAAAAGAAGGCGTGCCATGCCCATAACTTTTAACGTATTTTGTGAAATTTTTTGATATACGGATATATGTGTCCATTAATCAATATTTACATAATTTAAAAAAAGTGGGTGGTGGCACGCCCACGGATTTTATTATGTTGTTTGTCCCTATTTGAAGATCAGTTTTCGATCAATAGATCTTTATGATACTTTCACAGTGGCTTGTTAATAGTGAAATGTTGATATTTTGTTTATTCACTTGTGGGCGGTGCCACGCCCATTTTCCCAAAATATTACCAAAAACCCTTTAAACAACACTACTAACATCATGAAGTGAATGAGTGTACTAAATTTTAGCATTATATCTTTATCAGTTAAACAGATATTGCATATTCCGGTTTCCTAACTAAGAGATAACTTTAGTCCAAAAAGGGGCGTGGTCGTTCACCGATTTTTCTTCTTTTCTCTGGTAGTACTCTACATAAACATAACATGCCTGGTATCTTGTTTCGTAAACCTATCTCACACCGTTCTGAAGTTATTAGCAGTCGAATTTGAAAATTGCTTGACTCATAAGTGGGCGGTGCCATGCCCACTTTCCAAAATTTTGCAAAAATAATGTAAAGAATTTGAAAATTGATGTATGTACCAAATTATATTATTATAGCGGTATCAGTTAATTAGATATGGACTTTTTAATATTTCCACCTCCTTTCAATATAACTTTTATGAAAAAGTAGGCGTGGTCGTGAAGCGATTTCGTTTATTTTCTATATCTGAATTTAACACAACAATAGTATGCCCTCTACAAAATTTCGTTACACTAGCATAAACTGTTCTGAAGTTATTAAGAGTCAAAATTTGAAAATTTCTTCAAATATATGTGGGCGGTGCCACGCCCCTTTTAAAAAAATTTGATAAAATCGGCCTTAGAACATTTAAATCAATACATATTGCAAATTTTATCATTGTAGCTACTTCTGATATTGAATTAACTCGTTTTATACGTTTTTCGAAATTTTCGATATCGAAAAGGGGGCGTGGTTATGGTCCGATTTTACCCATTTTCAATACCGATCTATTCTGAACCCAAATAAGTACGCATGCCGAATTTTGTGAAGATATCTCATTATTTGCTCAAGTTATCGTGTTAACGGACAGACGGACGGACAGACGGACGGACATGGCTCAATCAAATTTTTTTTCGATCCTGATCATATTGATATATGGAAGTCTATATCTATCTCGATTCCTTTTTACCTGTACAACCAACCGTTATCCCAACAAAGTTATAATACCCTTGTACTAGTACTAGTACGCTGGGTATAAAAATCATAAAAAGCGGAAATATAACATAAAGTGCGTATATCTCAATACTAACAGTATTACAGCCAATAAGGAAGAAGTTGAGAGAATAATAGAAGAAGAAACTCCGAATTTCGTTTTCTGTGCCGAGACTCATACCACAGAGAATGTCAGTGATTCCGAGCTAAGTATTACGGGATATAATCATATAAGGTGCGATTCATACAGTCGACACACAGGTGGTGTATTGATATATATTCATCAATTGATCGAGTTTAAAGTGATTTATAACGACAATTTAAACAATAATTTGTGGTGTGTTGTACTACAAACAATAAAAAGCACGATTAAATGGCGAATTGGTGTACTATACCATTCTCCGAATACAAACGACGCTGAGTTCGTTAGTTATATTGATGCAGTGATGGAAGAATATTTTAATGAAAGTGAAAATAAGGTTGTAATTGGCGATTTCAACATAAACATGAATATACAATCAACGTACTCGAACCAACTAAACCGAACATTTGCAGCAAGGTCAATGAGACAGTTAACAAATTTCAATACACGAATTACCGAATCATCGCAAACCAAAATAGACCTGCTCTTTAGCAATAGTGATGACATAGAAATATTAAACTTAGATCACCAAAAAATATCAGACCACGAAACAATATGCTTCAAATTGCCTGTCCAAAAAAGTTACAAAATGAGAATGTATGATAATCGCTTATGCTGGGATAACTTCACAGAGGAAAGTTTACTAAATCTTCCCAGGCGTTACAACCTTGCAGAACTAACCAACTGTGACACTGGAGAGAAAGTTATAATAGTACATAACATCCTAGAAGACGTAATGAAAATGATAACTTACGAAAAGCTAGTTAAAATCAATTTAATGAACAAATGGTATGACCGCGAGCTAACAGAACTAAACAAGCAAAAATATGAACTGTTCAAATTGGGGAAGATATCGAACTCATGGGAGGACTATAATAACGCAAAGCGACACTACAAAAAATACATGGAAAATAAAATCACAATCAACAGTAATAACCAAAGACGAATGTGGAAATGTATAAAAGATGCTGTAAATATGAATAAGGAGGCCTGTCAGTTAAAACGAGTGCTTATAAATAACATCGTTGTTGAGGAAGATCATTAAATCGCAAGGCAATTAAATCAGTTTTTTGTTGAAAGTATAAAAACTATTCGTAATAGCATTGAAACCATTATGCCAGTTGAAGCTGAGGTAGAATTAAATAGAAGTTTATTTGAATTTAAAAATATAAATCTAGAGCAATATATGCGAAAAGTGGCGACACTACAAAATAAATACGGAGGGAAGAAATTAATAACAGAAGGTGTTGTCAAAGATAGTATGGTGTACTTGGGATATATTTATACTAGTATAGTTAATGAATGTAAGGAACAGCTGCTCGAATATGTAAACAAATATGAAATTATTATTAGCGAGCAATCGGGGTTTAGATCAAAACACTCCTGCGAAACCGCACTTAACATGGTGATAGCAGAGTGGAAAGAAGGCATGGCCAACAAACTAGTAACAATCTCTGTTTTTCTTGATCTGAAAAGGGCATTTGAAACTATCGACAGGGAGATGATGTTGAAGAAATTGTACAACATAGGCATACGAAATACAGCGCTAAAATGGTTTAAAAGCTACCTTTCAGGAAGAAAGCAGAAAACTGTTATCAGAAATGCGATATCAACTGAAATAGATATTGAAATAGGTTTACCGCAAGGATCAGTACTAGCTGCGTTACTCTTTATAATTTATATAAATGATATTAAAAGTTGCTTAAATCATTGTTAGATAAGACTGTTTGCAGATGATGCATTGTTGACGATTAGCTGTCCGTCAATTTCTGAAGCTACACATAAGATACAAGCAGACATAGACTCGGTTTACAAATGGCTATGCCAAAACAAACTCAAAATTAATATAGAGAAAACAAAATGGATGGTTATGAGGAAATCACGGGTAGAATTTGACAATGTGTCTCTAAAAATAGCAAATAGACGATTAGAAAGGGTAAACGAAATAAAATATTTAGGAGTTATAATAGACGACAGACTTAAATTTGATGAGCATCTTAAATACATAGAGAGGAAAGTATCAAAAAAGATAGGTTTTATGTTCAGGACATGCAAGCACATAAGCAGATATTTTAAAACGATAGTATATAGGTCCATCGTTGAGTCTCATTTTATATATTGCCCAACGATTTTATTTACAATGGCTGATTCAAGTATAGCGAAATGGCAGGTAAAACAAAATAAGGTGATGCGATTCATACTTAAAAAACGTTTTGATACTCCCATACAGGAGCTACTAAACAGCTTGAACTGGCTTAGTGTGAAACAACTTGTGTTATACTATACATTGAAATTTATACATAATATAAAGTTAGGAAACTTACCGAACTATCTAAACGATCGTGTGAAATACAATAATGATGTACATAGTTATAACACAAGCAATAGAAATGATTTTCATTTGCCAATAGTAAGATCTGAATTTGATAAAAAAAAGTATATATTTCGAAGGACTAAGGGAGTATAATGAATTACCTAGAGAATTAAAAGACTGCAAAAATATGAAAAGTTTTAAGAGATTATTACACAACTATTGTAGAGGTTTAAATATAAGGTAATCCAAATACAAAGCATATATACAAAGCCAAATGCAATATAGTACATAAGTGTTAAATTATAGTATTTACTTGTTAAGTTTATAACGTTCTAATGTAGGTGTTTTAATAGTTTTAATCTAAGTCCAGAAGACTGTAATAAATAAATAAATAAATAAATAAAATGTCTCTCTGCTCAAAACTGTTAACTTATTGAATAACGCTTCTGACTCGATGATTGTTTTAGGTGATTTCAACCTAACGCATATATCGTGGATCATATCTGATGGAAACATTATTCCAAATCCATCCAAACTGGTCTTCAAGGACTTTTTGGATGGAATTTCCGATCTCTGCCTTAGTCAAATAAATGTTACCGCTAACAACTTTGGCAAAATCTTAGATTTAATTTATGTTGATGATAAAAACAAATTTTCTGTAAATCGTTGTGATCCGTTGGCTTTACCAGAAGACATCTACAACCCTTCTATGGAAATATTTCACGAAACCATACGTAATGGCTAATGTACACAATGTTGCTCAAGTAGTAGCTTTGATTTTAACTTCTCAAAAGCCAACTATAAAGCAGCCATTATGCATACTTAGCATAGACTGGACTTGACTTGGGAACTGCCACTTAGCGTTCTGTTTAATGAAGTTTGCATGTATCCGATTACCCTACTTGACTTGACTTAGAATACTGTTGAGTTTAGCAGCCATTATGCATACTTAGCATAGACTTGACTTGACTTGGAACTGCCACTTAGCGTTCTGTTTAATGAAGTTTGCATGTATCCGATTACCCTACTTGACTTGACTTAGAATTCTGTTGAGTTTTGATTTTCTATGTAAATTCTAAGTTTAGTGAGCGCCGTGAGAGAACTGTGTGATGCCATACCTTTTTTTTTTAAAATTTTGAATAAAATCCTCCAACTATTCTATAGAGATAAGAATTTTTGGATGTATATTATTCATATGGCAGCCGCAAAACTTACTGTCAAATAAATTGAATTCAAATTAGGCTAACCTAAAAAAAAATTTTTTTTCCTCCCAAAATGCTTTATCGTTTACTCTTATTTGAAACTGGCTGGTGTGCTCTCTTGTTATTTTTCTAAGTGCTAAATGGCAGTTCCCAAGTCAAGTCAAGTCTATGCTAAGTATGCATAATGGCTGCTTTTTGATTTTCTATGTAAATTCTAAGTTTAGTGAGGGCCGTGAGAGAACTGTGTGATGCCGTACCTTTTTTTAACATTTTGAATAAAATCCTCCAACTATTCTATAGAGATAAGAATTTTTGGATGTATATTATTCATATGGCAGCCGCAAAACTTACTGTCAAATACATTGAATTCAAATTAGGCTAACCTAAAAAATAATTTTTATCCTCCCAAAATGCTTTATAGTTTTTTTTTGGCATTGACTATATACTGATTGTAGATGAGCTCAGGAAATCGAAACCTTATGACAAGAAAATGCGTTTTGGTACTTTTTACTGAGTTACATGTAAAAAATCACACGATTACTTTTAAAAAGCAATTCGATATGGGAAACTTTTTCTCTTATTTGAAACTGGCTAGTGCGCTCTCTTGTTATTTTTCTAAGTGCTAAGTGACAGTTCTCAAGTTAAGTCAAGTCTATGCTAAGTATCCATAATGGCAGCTTAAGAAATTAAATAGAGAACTGTCTAAATTAACTTGGCCTGAGCTTTGTGGCGATATCGATTCAAACGTTTTACATTTTAATCAAACTATTTACTACTTATTTGAGAAGTTTGTTCCTAAACGTAAATTAAAATGTGATCATCCAACGCAAGCTTGGTTTACTAAAGAGCTTATGATACTGAAAAATAGAAAAACGCGTTCTTTCAAATTATTTGATACAAGTGGAACTATGAGAGTTCTCACTAGCTTCAATTTCACAACTTTCTTAGTGCAAAGTATATTTTGCTTATAATTTGGTTAATATAGTCCCTGCAGCCAAGGCATGCATTAACCCAAGGCTAGTAACCACTGGCTCATAGCCAATTGATATGCCTTGTAAGTATACTGATGACAGTGTTTCAACCAAATCCCAGGAATATGTAAAACACCTAAACTTTGTCTTGGATGCACGAAGAAATGCATTCAAGGTCTCCATTCATTCTGAATATCAAATCCTACGATAGACCAATCGGACGTGAAAGATATACTTGAGCGTCATCAGCATACAAGTGTATCGAAACACTCCCGCAACAACGTGTCATATCATTAATAAACATTAAAAACAGGATCGGACCAAGAATTGAGCCCTGTGACACACCCGAATCCAGACGTTTCATCTCTGAGGAAAAATTACCGACTGCTACTTTCTGCCACCGATTACGTAGATAGTTTGCAACCTCACAACACTCTATGAGAAACCGAAGTAATTAGTAAATTTTAATAAAGTTGTGTGATCTACTGTGTCGAGAGCCTTAAAAAAATCGAAAAGCGTCATAATAGTTAAATCACCTCTATCATATGCTGGATCGATGTCTTCAATTATTTTAAGCAAAGCGGTGTTGCAACTGTGGGAGGTTCTGTGCGTGATTTCTGGTTTATCGTTAGGACTGCCAGGCAGTATCTGTATTGTCTTGCTTCCAGCGACTATACAACTTATTACGGTTAATTATTGTTTTTAATTTTTACCTTTTTGGAGCCTTTTTTTAAATAAATATATTATCTTGGTAACAAGTAAAGTAAGCTTTGGATTGACATCAGGAAGGAACCAGACATCGTTCCAAGGCAAGCAACAAGCTTCATATTCAAGCTCACAAAATAGAGCAGAGTTGAAATCCCTATAATTAAAATCTATTGTGGCTTTGCGACTGGGGTCAATGTTGTAGGTCATATACTCCAGCAAGTGAAAATTTATCATAATGGATCACTTCAGAACTGTTAGATGTACATATTAAATCTAGCAAGCTAGGTCTGCAATTAACGGAAAACCGTGTGGGAAACTTATCAACGATATCAAGGACAAATGACTTCAAGGTATCTGTTAGTTTTAACGATCGAGAATCGTTGCTAAGAATATCGACATTAAAGTCTCCACATAGCAAAATATGTTCATACGAATAAGAAAGATTAGCCAGTTGTGAAAAGAAAGTATCCATATCGAAATAACACTGGACCACGAATTTCAACCTTTTCTCTTTACCAGAAAAATCACCCCCTGATTTCGAAAATCGAGTTCATGATTATATGGTACCGTTTTTATGATATTTGCAATTTACCGTTATTCGAAAAAACCAAAAAGATTGCTCCACTAAACTACGTACATATATCTCACGAACGGGTCAAGCAAAAAGGTTTTCAGAATCAAAATCACAATAAAATTTGCTATAAATGCATCATACACTGTTTTTTGCTTAACGAGATAGCTTTCGAGATATTTACGCATATTGTCACATGCGAAGCGAATGAAAATTTTGTCGAATTTAGCCGTCTCGAATTGCGACATGCGACTCTGAGGCGAATTCGCCAAAAAGTGGCGAATGAGTGACGAAAATGCATTTCCAATTTCGAATTGCCAGTAGCGAAAAACTTAGATTCGCTTCGCCAAATTTGTCAAAATTTGACGAATGCTTATTTCATTCGCACACTTGAGGAAATTAAATTAAATTAAATGATAATTCAATTAGGTCAATGTGGTAAATGATTTTATCCAGATTAATTATTAATATTTCATTTATTAGTGGTCTTACGATATATATATATATATATATATAGATCCTTTGAAGAATAGATAAGGGGAAATCTTATATAAAAGAGTTCTTTGTATTAACTGTGCCAACTTCAATATAACGATGATACTCCACGGGATTGTAGAGCGGATCCTCTGTTTCCAAAAATATATCTAAACTTTACATTGTACATGGTGCGTACAAGTTGTAGAGCCAATAAAGCTAACGGATGCTTCAGCATGCACTGAGTTAAAGAATTCGTCCAAAACTCCAATGATTTCACAGCAGCACTATTACCGCCATTCTGCTGACCATTCCAATAAATGCATGTGGGATTAAAATCCCAAAGCTAATTTCAAGCAGCGATAATCCGAGAAATATGGCAACTACTAGTTATACGAAGACGAAACGGAGAAAAGGAAAGACGAAAAAGAAGATAAAAACCACGAGGTAGTTAACACGAAGACGGCAATGAAGACGGTTCGCTTTTGAAGACGCACGGGTAAAATATTTCATTTAATGTAATTCAAATTCATTTAACCTTCATTCCTTTTAAAATATTAAATCATTTACTTATCATTCAATTCAACATTAATAAACTCTGTAAAAATTAAACACTGATTAATAAATACTACAAATATTGGGGGCTCAACCAATGCCTTGTGAAACGGTGGTGTAAATTAGAATGCTCTAATTTCCTAATGGCTTTATAGAATAATTAAATAAGAACAAGTGCGTGGAAAACAAAATTTAATGAAAGTGCTGTGTCTGAAATAGTTCCTAATTGAACAAGTAAGGAAGTCTAAGTTCGGGTGAACCGAACATTTAATACCCAGCGTTAGTTTTCAGAACGAGATACAAATACCATGACTTGGCAATGATATAGGCCCTAGAATCTTATTTGAAATTTTCTATATCAAGAAAAGGGGCGTGGTTATCATCAGATTTCGCCCATTTTAAGCACCAACCTGCTTGGCCGGAAAGTAACCTGTGTACCAAATTTCATGCGAATATCTCAAGTTTTACTCAACTTATGTTAATTTGTGTAATTTTCGATATCGAAAAAGTGGGCGTGGTTATCATCCGATTTCGACAATTTTCACAGCAGTTCACCTTGGGCAGAAAGTAGCCTGCATAACAAATTCCATGCAAATATCTCAGTTTTTACCCAAGTTATGTTAATTTATGTGATTTTCAAAATTTTCGATATCGAAAATGGGGGCGTGGTTATAATTCGATTTCGTCCATTTTGAATAGCAGCCTACCTTGGCCAGAAAGTAACCAATACACCAAATTTCATGCAAATATCTCAGTTTTGACGAAAGTTATGTCAATTTATGTGATTTTCGAAATTTTCGATATCGAAAAAGGGGGCGTGGTTATCATCCGATTTCACCCATTTTCAATAGCAACCTACCTTGTCCAGAAAGTAACCTGTATGCAAAATTTTATGCAAATATCTAAATTTTTACTCAAGTTATCGTGTACACGGACGGACAGACGGACGGACATGCTTTAATCAATTCCTCTTTTCAACCTAAGAACTTTGATATATGGAACTCTATATCTAACTCGATTATTTTGCGCCGTTACATAGTACCGTTATGTGGACAAAATTATAATACCCTTGTACTAGTACTAGTACGCCGGGTATAAAAAAGGAAAAGAAGTTTGCATCTCGCAATGTCACGTTTAGTAGATTTCGAGAATGTCTACTTGTTTCTATTAAAAAAAAGTGTTGCCGCTCTACACAAGTATGTATTCGAGAGTAAAGGCGACAGAAACAATAGAAAACGTTTAAGAGAGTTCGAAGGTTTTGATTTCAACTACCATGACGATAACTATGCAAAAAAGCTGACGTATATTAAAGAAAACCTAAAAAAGTGATTTAGTTTCGATTTGCATTTTGCTTACACTTAATTACTAAGGGCCGCTTTCATAAAAGCCGGTAACCGCTAACCAGAGTTTAATTGACGTATTTTGTATGGTTAGCTGTCAAATTAATCGCCGATTAGGCTTAACCGGCTTTTATGAAAGTGGCCCTAAGAGGAAGCTTTATATTGCATATTTTCCAAAATCTAAGAAAAGGACAGTTGTTAAAAGATGTTTGTCGCGATGAAGAGAGCCTAACAGAAAACGAAGATGATCAGATTGAGAGTGAAGAGAATTTGAGTGAAAACCAACAGACCGACGACAAGTGTAAAAACACCGCGAATATGCAAAACGAAGAACATAGCGCGCGCCGAAAGCGCCAGCAGGGTGAAATGAGTAATGATTGTTTTGTGTCGGTAGAGAATGAAGAAAACGGTGTAAACAAAAATATACCCATAATGCAATTGCCGTAATGAACTTCCGCGACATAGAAGACTCTATTCATATGTTGGATGGGACTGAAAAAAAATCCAATAAACGTGTGGATTACTGAATTCGAAGAAACTGCCGCGATGGTGGGGTGGGATGATTTTCAAAAGTTTGTCTTCGCCAAGAAATCTCTCAAAGGCATTGCAAATTGTTTGTGTCTAGTGAAAGGGGTATAACCTCGTGGTGTAAACTGAAGGTTGCATTGATGAACGAATTTAAGTCAACAACAAATAGCGCAACACTCCACAAACAATTGTCTGAGAGAAGAATCAAAAGTGATGAGTGCATTCAAGAATATTTTTTTACAATGCGCGAATTAGCATCAAGGGGAAATATTGACGACAACGCGTTGATGCAATATGTAATTGAATGAATACGAGATTTGAGTGTTAACAAATCTATTTTATATAATGCCACAAACATACAAGATTTTAAGAGCAAATTGACGTATTATGAGAAAATGCTTGACAAGAATAATTAGCTTAAAGCACAGATGAGTGAGAAGAAAAAGAATAATGAGTTTAAAGCACAGATGAGTGAGAAGAAAAATAAAGCCGTAATATGTTATAACTGTGTTGGAAATCATCAATTTCAGATCATTTATCTAGTAATTGTGAAAACAAAGCGCTAGGGCGAAAGTGCCTCAAGTGTAATAAATTTGGCCACATAGCGAATGAGTGTGGTGTTAAAAAAGATAATAAAAGCAAAACAAATGTGAATTATATGTGTACAGAAGACAATTCATTAACCAAACACATCGAAATAAGAGGTAGCCTTATTAGACACTGGGAGTCAATTCAATCTGGTTACACAAAATGTTTTCGGAGGGTTAAATAAGCCAGAACTAAGTAAGGTACAAATTAAACTAGTGGGTGTTGGTGAAAAACGCAATGACAACAAAATTAAACAAATTTGTAGTTTTAAAAAAACTAAAAATCTACGATAATTATTTTAAAATGAACTTTTTAGTAATACCGTCAAAATGCATTGATGTCGAAGTTATTATAGGGCGCGAAATTTTGCAAGAAGCGTCGATAAATTTAGAAGGCGGTCGCGTTTCTGTACGAAAATTAAATTCAAACAACGATTTTCCTTTTTTTAAAATAGACATTATAAATGACAACAAAGGTTTTAATATTGATGAATCAGCAAGTGGTGATGCAAAAGCCAAAGTAGAGCCAATGACCAGTAACTATAAGCCAAATGGGCAGAAGCGTACAAACGTTGTTATGGACATTGTTGGAACAGACGAAACCCCGATATATTCTAGGCCGCGTAGGTTGCCTTTCACCGAAAGATGTGTCGTCGACAGTAAATTTGATGAATGGCTAGAAGACGGCATTATCGAACCAAGCGAATCAGAGTTTTCTGGCCCAATAGTCCTTGTAAAAAAATGGGTCTCCTAGGATTTGTGTCGATTACAGGAGAATTAATAAAGACATAGTAAGGGACAATTTTCCATTGCCTCTGATCGAAGATCAACTAGAGAGATTTGGAAAATGGGCTAGCGGAAAATATACTTCGTTTGTAACGCACAGTGGTCAGTTACAGTTTTGTAAGGTGCCGTTTGGTCTAACCAACTCACCAGCAGTTTTCCAAAGCCACATTAATGCAGTTTTTAGGGAACGTACACGCAAAGGCATAGCAATGCCATACGTTGCTGACATTGTCATTCCCGGCCAATGCCAATTTCTGAAAAAGAAAATCGAGTTTTGGGGCATGTGATTGAAAATAAACAAATATCACCATCACAACGCCAAATTGAAGCAACTTCCAAGTCCAATATGCCACACAATTTTAGCAGTTACGTTACTATAGCATATACTTGTTGTTGTAGATACGTTCACCAAATTTTGCTGGTTGTATCCCACAAAATCGACGACAGCCGACGAAGTTATCAAAAGATTGCAAAGTCAAAGCGTACTTTTTGAAAATCCCTATCAAATTATATCAGATAGAGGAGCTGAGTTTATATCAAATGCCTTTAAGCAATATTGCGAACTCGAAAATATAATACATCGAAAAATAACCACTGGTCTTCCACGCGCCAACGTCCAGGTGGAACGAATAAACGGAGTTGTGAGCACAGTCCTAACGAAGTTAAGTACAGATGGCCCGACGAAATGGTATAAGCACGTGGAGAAAGTTCAGCAGGTGCTTAGCTCTACTTTCTCTAGAAGTATTGATATGACGCCGTTTGAACTGCTCGTAGGTGTCAAAATGAGAATGAAAGAAGACGTCCAGCTCAAAACGTTAATTGAAAAACACTTTGTTGAAACATTCAGAGAAGACCGACTGGACGCAAACTGAGAACAAAATTAGCTATAATCTACGACGAAAACTACCGACGAAATTCAAAATCAAGGACGTAGTAGCGATTAAGAGGACACAATTTGGTGGGGGCTCAAACTAAAGCCGAAATATTTGGGTCCCTACCAAGTCACTAAGGTCAAAATAAACGATACTTACGACGTCATTAAAACGGGCAATAGCGAGGGTCCACGAAATACAACAACATGTGCTGAATACATGAAGCCATGGTTAATTGAAAGTGACGACGACGACGATACATTCGATGCGAATGTGCAATAGAATGGCCGAATGTGGGATTGAAATCCCAAAGCTAATTTCAAGCAGCGATAATCCAAGAAAGATGGCAACTACTAGTTATACGAAGACGAAACGGAGAAAAGGAAAGACGAAGAAGAAGATAAAAACCATGAGGGAGTTAGCACGAAGACGGCAATGAAGACGGTTCGCTTTTAAGGACGCACGTGTAAAATATTTCATTTAATGTAATTCAAATACATTTAAACTTCATTCCTTTTAAAATATTAAATCATTTACTTATCATTCAATTCAACATTAATAAACTCTGTAAAAATTAAACACTGTTAACAAATACTATATGCATATAGACCAAAGAGGACTATCTTCAGGTATTGTTTAATTAAGCGACAGTTCCACATTTGTTATGGTTTTTATAAGATCTGGTATGATTTGGTGGCTCAGTTGGAGTGCTAGCAGGTGGTAATGCTTCGTCGATTGCGTTGACAACCTCTATGCAACACATTGTCTGAAGCCAACGATATGGCCGCCCATTTTCCTTAATACTTAAATGCTCTAGACACTCTTTTGGTGTCATACTAATATGTCTGAATTCATATTCGGCACCAGGCAATGGTATAATTTCACCCAAGACCTTGTCGTGTAAGTATTTGAGTACATCTTGCGTCAGCGCTGCATCACCGAAATTTTGTTCGGCCTCACTTAAAGTAACCACGGTTGCTGCAGTGACAAAATCCAATTTTTTTCGCACCTTTTGCACTACTGCCAATTGTGGTTGCAAAACGGAACAGCCAACTAATCGGTATCCGAATTAGCACCACATTTTATGATCTCAGTATGAGCTGCCATTTCCAATTGACTCACATTATCCTCGCTACCCACTACAATTACACAAACATCGCACTCATTTGCACTCATACACAACATATGTAAATGACAGAAAAATGATAGAAACCTCAAATTCGGATGAACTTTTTGAATTTGTTTGAATGGCAACATAACATGACAGGCGAAAAAGTTCATTCGCCACTCACACTGCAAATTTTAGGTGAGTTCGCCAATCTGTTCGACTCGCCAAATGTATTCGCTTCGCAAGTGACAATATGCGTAATATGCTTATCATTTCAGATTTTTGTTTTTTTTTTATGCAAAAATATGAACAAAATTACTCTTTGCGAGGGCAGCATTATTAGAAAACAGATAAGCTATCACCGAAGGAAATATATGCAAAACTACGTAAGTTATCAACGATCAAATAAAAATACCCAGGTTACGCAACTTGGGGCAAAAATTTGGGTTGACCCCCAAAGTCACACTTTGGCTCTATACCGCTGTGGTTAGACCGATTTTTTTGCATGGAGTCCTAGTCTGGTGGACGGGTCTAGAGAAAACTGCAATACTATCTTAATGCAAAGAGTGCAGAGAAACGCGCTCATATGTGTCGGGACGCTACGTACAACAGCGGCGGACCCACTGAATGCAATCCTGAATATTTTGTTATGGAAACGCGTCAAAATGGAGCAGTAAGGAAGGCGGTCGGCATGATATTAAGGTCGCACTGTGACTAGTCATTGTCGGCTGGGGTGGGCTCTTGCCAACCTTACCGTCCTGCGCCATAAGCAGTGAAAAGGTCAAATCATGCCTTTGAAAACGCGGGGAAAAACGCAAAAACCGCGTCAAAACAACATCCGGTTAAACCCGGATGCCACGGACAGACCGTTGACATTCAACCATTCGAAAATTCAAAAAAAAACCAAAATAAAACAAACAATTTAAAAAGAAAACGGGGAACAAAATTTAAAAATAAATTCAAAATAAACAACCGATAACTAATTAGCAAAATTAACTGAAATAAAAACGGACAAAAAAAAAACCGTGAAAAATCAAACGAATCCGAAACGACAAACAGTAAATAAGAAAAATGTAAGGCCGAACAATATAAGGGGGCGCCGCTGGTGTCGAGGCGACGCCCGGTGCTTGGCCCACCCTCATCCTTGGCCATCGATGGCCCCTTACCTAAAAATCCTATGCCTTCAAAATAAACGGAGACGTCAGCACTCCCATTTTAATAAAAATTTTATTTATTTATAATTCATTCTCTTAAACGCTAAAAGAAATTGTCATAAAAAAATAAACCTTTAATTTGGTTCAATTACTTTTTCTTTTCTATCCTTTCTTTTTCTTAATTTTGTATTGTAAATTACAACCCTATCTTATCTTTTTCTTCTTTCTTAAACTACATCTCTGTTTAAATCTTTTAATTAAATTTATGTTAATGTATGTAGTTTACCTAATTCTTTTCCAAATTACACTTATATTAATTTTGTGTTCTGTAATTAAATTTTCGTTAAGGTATTTTAGTTTTCTTTTGTTTTTGGTTAGTTATATAATTTGTTCTGTTCTGCTTATTTTATTATTACATTAGGCCTGTTTTTTTTTACACGCATATACATCTGCGTCTGCAACTAAAAAAAAACGGTCATCCACAATTGCGGTTGTTCCATTATCAATGCGCATACATACATACATTTCCTGTGTTGACATTCCGGTTATTATTAAGGGATGATAAACAGATTGCTGGAAGTTGGTAAGGCAGTTTGCAAAATGAATGGAAACTTCTTGGAAGTACTGATTTTATCAGCCACTATTTCGTAGTTGCAGATAAAGTTGTGCGCTTAGCAGTCCATACAAATATTAAGCGCAAACGCAGACGCCGATAAAAAAAAAACACGGCTATTATTAGTGATATATTCTTATGTTATCTAATTAGGTTATTTTATTGGCGGCCTTTAATTTGTTATGGTTGTAGTTTGTTTATTTATTTATTTATGTATTTGATTAGTTGTATTAAAATATATTTTTAGGTATTCAGTTTATGTATTTAATTAAATTTATTTTATTTTATGTATTTAAATTTATTTTAATTTTTATTTTCATTTTATTCTACGTATTTCAATTCTATTTTATTCTGTGTATTTCATTCTATTTTAAATTAAATATTTTATTTTATGTATTTGATTTTATTTACCTTGTATTATTTGTATTATTCTATTTTATATTACGTTATTTAATTTTATGTATTTTAATTATATTTTATGTTATGTATTTTATCCTATCCTATTTTATGTATTGTTTTTAATTCTATTTTATGAAATTTTAATTTACTTTAATTTCATGAGTTTTTTCCTCATCTTATTCCTATATTTCAGTACACCTTTTTTTGTTTGTTTACAAGTAACTTAATTTTTTTTTTTTTTTTTAATTAAAAGATATTAACCATGTTTAGTTAAATTCAAACAATTACTTCTCTATCTTTCCTTTTGTTTATTGTAATAAAATTTTAAAATTAATTTATCTTTTTTTTTTCCTAACGTCTGACAAGTACATATGTATATAGACAATATAAATTAGGTTCAAATCAGGTAGGTCTCACCCGGTTGTTGCAGTAGGCCGTTAGTGGGGCGCTACTGTTGTTGTTGTTGGTATTTGTGCGGCGGGCCTATAACAGGTCGGCGCCCGCTGTTGTCACGCTGGTATTGTTCTTGCCGGGGTTACAACCGGTTGCTGTTGTTATTACAGGTCAGGCGGCGGGCCTATAATAGGTCGGCCCCCGCTGTTGTCAATGCTGGTTGTTGCCGGTGTTGTTACCGGTTGATGGTTTTGTGGTTTTTGTCGTTGTTGTCGGTGTTACAACCGGTTGCTGTTGTTGTTACAGGTTAATGCGGCGGGCCTATATTAGGGCGGCCCCCGCTATCGTCACTTCTAGAGGTTGGTGTTGTTGTCGCCGGTGTTGCAACCGGTCGGTGTTGCTGATGTTTGTGCGGCGGGCCTATATGAGGTAGGCCCCCGCTGTTGTTGTTAGTTTAATGCGGCGGGCCTATATTAGGGCGGCCCCCGCTGTTGTTAATGCTGGTGGTTACGGCTGGTTGTTGGTGTTGGGCGGCGGTCTATATGAGGGCGGCCCCGCTGTTGTTGGTAGTTTAATGCGGCGGGCCTATATCAGGGCGGCCCCCGCTATCGTCACTTCTAGTGGTTGGGGTTGTTGTCGCCGGTGTTGCAACCGGTCGTTGCTGCTGCTAGTTCAATACGGTCGGCCCCCGTTGTTGTTATTACAGGTTATTGTTGTTGCCGGTGTGGTTGTTGCCGGTGTTGCAACCGGTTGCTGTTGCTGGTGGTTACGGCTGGTTGTTGGTGTTGGGCGGCGGCCTATATGAGGGCGGCCCCGCTGTTTTTGTTGCCGGTTGTTGTGACCGGTTGCTACTGGTGGTTCAATACGTTGGGCCTATGAGAGGTCGGCCCCCGCTATTGTTATTGCTGGTGGTTCTAGTTCTTGCCGTGGCACGCGCGATTGTGGTGCGCTATTGTAGTGGAGCGCGCGGTGGCAAATGCTGGTATTTGTGGCGTAAATGCTGGTAGTGTTGCGATGGCGGCGCGCGCGATTGGTCGTGCGCGATGATGGTGCGATGTGGGCGCGTGGGGATGGTAGCGCGCGCGATGATGGTATTGCAATGGTGGCCCGCGCGATGATGGAGCAATGGTGACGCTGAATGGTCGCGCTGTTGTAGCACGCGTTCGTATGCGCGACTATGTGAGCGCTGGTGGGGCGCACATACCTAGTGCAAATAACAAGAAATTAATAAAACTTCAAATAACCAGCAACTAATATAAAAACCCAATTTTAACGTTTTACTATAAAACTTACCGAAAGGTAACTTGTAGCTGGTGGTGGGGCAGCCTAGTTGCGCGTGATCAGGCGTGTTTAGGCGGCGCGTCAATTGGTGGTTCGTGGCGGTGATGTTGCAATGGGGCGCGCGATACTGGCGCGCTGTTGTAGTGGGTTTGGCGGTTGTTGTTGCAAGATAATTGTTGCAAGATAGTTGTTGTTTAACAATTTTAACAGAGTTTATTTCTCTTAGTTTGCTTGTCAGATAGCAGAATTTTTATATTTTGTTTTTTTTTAAATATACCAATATATATATATATATATGGTTTTTTTTTTTTTTAATATTTGACCAAACCTTTTTATTGTATTTTGCATTAATTGAGTTCAGCGTGTTCTGTTAATTCATTTTCAAAATGCACTTTATTTAGTTGCACAAAGTTAGGAAGCGAAAGGTTACTTGAGGAGCCAACAACAGCATCACGAAGAGTTTTAATTTCCTATGTCAGTTCGATTATGCAGGCATCTTTCTCACTAGCAGCAGATTTCAGTGAGCAAATTTTGGCACTCAGTTGCCCACACTTTTCATCCATTTGATTCTTTAACTCTTTAAAAGAGTTCAGAATGCGCTCATTATCTGCTTTGATATCAGCCAGTTCATTTAAAAGAGAAAATCGAGGCACTTGCGGCGTACCATTGTTGCTATTTATGCTATTGCTAACGTTTAAACTATTAGCAGTTAAAGTTGTCAAACCACTTTTCCCTCTAATGCACACTATACATATGTATGTTTTGTCAACATCAGCTGGACCGAGACCAATGCCCTCTAAGTTGCATTGAGCTTTCGGTTTGGCGCGATCAACTTTTTGTGCACACACACGGCATAACAGCCAAATTATATGTATAATTATTATTAGTAGATAATTTTAAATAAAAATGTCATTATATAAATAGTTCACAGGCATCATTTGTTGGTTTACCACAAAATAAATAGTTAACTAAAGAGATTAGCAAAAGAGTCACTGTGTTTTAAAAACAAAACAAAACATTCACGGATCGAAAACAAAGCACGTCCACTCACGACAAATGTGAGACCAATTTAGGTTGCCTACTAGTTCAGAAGAGACAATTTCACCAATAATAGGCTTATGGAGAAACATTACCCCTAGTATAATTCTTCGATTTTCCAGAATGGGTAAATTTATTAGAAGAAGCCGGATTCTGGAATTAGGAATTGCTTTTGTATAGACTCAATTCGTTGTATATGGTTTTGATATACGGGACACAAAACACACGAGCAGTACTCAAGTATAGGGCGGACTAATGATGTGTAGAGCGCCTTACTGAGAAACGGATCTTCGAACTCTTTAGCCCACCTCTTCACAAATCCTAACATACTCTTGGCTTTGTTAGTAATCGAAGAAATATGCATATTAAAACACAGTTTAGCATCAAAAAGGACACCTAGATCGTCGACAACGAATATGCGTTCTAAGTCGGTATCATTTAATAAATAGGATGTCAGAACACAGCTATCCTCAATCAAAAAGAAGTTTCATGAAAATGCCGAATGAAACGGTTCACGGCATCTTCTTTCAGCTTTTTTATAGTTTCAAAATCCGTTTCAAACGAAATTCTAGCTGATCGTTTTCCGGTTTTATTCAACAATTACTTTTTTTTTTTTTTAATTTTTATATACATTCATTTTTAACTTCGAAAGTGTTGCACATATAGGAAAACGGTATAGAAACAGATTAAAGAAATTGTAATTCTAAATTTTTCTAAATTGGTTGTATCAAAATCGGACAAGTGATTCTCGAGTTATGTTAAACTACGTTTTTGCCAAAAGGTTACAACTAAGCGAAAAAACATCAAGATAAGGAAACAATTTAAAAGGTCATAAAAAAAACTGACACATACGAACGCCAAACCCTTTGAGGGTTTTACTATACTGACCTAGTACCATCACCCTGACTTGGAATTTCCCACCCCCCAGACAATAATCCCAAAAATTTTCCATAGTGTTATTATTTGGTTGAAACCGTGTCGTTCTTTTCATTATTTTTATAGGTTATAGTAATCAACAGCTATTTTTCAAATAGCATACATTCTTATCATTCCAAAATAATTAAATTAATATCTAGTTTAGTTAGTTTTCTGAACGAGATACAAATACCATGACTTGGCAATGATATAGGCCTTAGAATCTTATTTGAAATTTTCTACATCAAAAAAGGGGGCGTGGTTATCATCAGATTTCGCCCATTTTAAACACCAACCTGCCTTGGCCAGAAAGTAACCTGTATGCAAAATTCCATGCAAATATCTCAGTTTTGACGAGAGTTATGTCAATTTATGTGATTTTCGAAATTTTCGATATCGAAAAAGGGGGCGTGGTTATCATCCGATTTCGCCCATTTTCAATGGCAACCTACCTTGGCCAGAAAGTAACCTGTATGCAAAATTCCATGCAAATATCTCAGTTTTGACGAAAGTTATGTCAATTTATGTGATTTTCGAAATTTTCGATATCGAAAAAGTGGGCGTGGTTATCATCCGATTTCGCCCATTTTCAATAGCAACCTACCTTGGCCAGAAAGTAACCTGTATGCAAAATTTTATGCAAATATAAAATTTAATAACTTTTCTTTTGATGCTTAAAACCTATACTAAACGTTTAAGAAAAATGTAACTTCTCAATTTCTTATTATATTATTAAATACATACAGGCGCAGACTTTATGACAATATGAATAAATAGTTAAAATCTATAGGATGATAAAAAGTTATTTTTACCGTTAAAGTTGACATTATTCCTGTAAGTTATGGAAATCCTACTTTTGTTGGTTTTTGTTGCTGCCTAGTGTGCTAAAATTAAAACTTGTTGTATATATTGGAACTATAATTGGTATAAATATTTAAAAAACGACGAACACAAGATTTTTATTAATTTTGTATACCTGTCATCAGTGGTGGGCATCAACAAATTAAATTTTTAATTGTTTAAGAGATTAATTGCATATAAATAAATTGCATTGTTAATTGCAAACTTTGCAATTGATTTATTGTTAGTTGTAACTGTAGAAGTTGCAATTAATAATTAATAAATTGTTTTAACGATTATGATTTGCCCAACACTGCCTATTGAATATGTTTAAAATAATCAGTGCGATGACCTGAGTCGATTTAGGCATGCCCGTATGCCTTCAGGCACTCAGGAGTGCACACTAGCCTTCAGTTTTGAGATATAGCGCTGAAATTGGATATGTGGCTTCCAATTTGGAATACATACAGTAATTATTTTCTTAGGAGACAACTGCTAAAAATATCGAGAGGAGTATTCTTGTTCTTTTGAATAGATATTTTAAAATAAAGTTGAACATTTGCATGTGGTTGTTGTGAGTGTGCTAAGAAAACCAGACCATAAAAACCGATACTACATTTTTAAATTGTATTTCCTTTGATTGATTGAATATCTTTCCTCGAAGTACCATAAAATTATTATTCCCATCAAATCTTTTAGAATTCCACAGATAATTCAACCTCATATAACAGTTAAATAAAAGTAAGGAACCCCCGTTTGAAATGTTTCGTGGCCAGTGTCGCTCACATCTACCACGATTTTATGGTTTTTACAGCACATTTATAAAAATAAATACAAGGGTAATTTTTTCCTTTGGCACTCAACTACTAATCAATTTGCTGAAAATATGATAGAGGTATCAAAAGACACGTTTTGACCTCGGTATAAATTCTGCGAGCTCGAAATTTTTTTTTTTTTGTTTTTGTGAAGAGATATTTGCACTTAAAGTTCACCATTTTCTGTCATTTTCATGTGGTTGTTGTAATGGCACAAGTGTGCGTACCATGGAACGTTGCCTCGGTTCAGGCAACCCGGAATTGGCATGGCGTAGCTCAGGGTTTTTTTAAGAGTCGCCCAAGGCCGCCAATGCGGAAAGGTGTTCTGCATATAAAAACATGGATCGGGCCCCTAAATCAGGATTTTACCTGGGTAATTTTTTGGTTTTTTGTTAATAAATTTTCACAAAAACAAAAAAATTAAATTTCGACTTCGGGTCATTGATACCGAGGTCAAAACACCCCTATCATATTTTTAGCTAATTTATTAGTAGTTGTGTGCCAAAGGAAACAATTACCAAAACAAGAAATGCCTTATTTGGTGCTTTAGTTTTGTCGCACAATCTTTGGCCACTACCAAGATATGCAAATGTACAAGCGCTGGTACAATTGCATATTATGGTGACACAACAATTTACCTCTGATCTTGGCCAGGTACACTACATTGAAATCACTTGGGCACCAACCGTAACATATTACGACAAACACATAAAAATTCGCAACTTTGTTTACAAATATCTCTTAATTGAGATTTTTACACAAACAACAAGCTTGTGTTTTTGGTCTTTATATTTGAAGTATCCTGGTTCGGTACGAGCTATAGACCTATTAATAATTTTTTTCTGCAGCGAAAAATTATTATTGTTTTTGGGTTTCTTAATAATTTTTTATTAATTATTAAAAGTTTTGTTGAGTTGAACAGGAAAAATTTAGAGACAACCGCCATAGCTTTTCTTATAGATCCATTTCGGAAGTTGGTAACTTCACTCATCAGAGAAATTTTGGCACGCATTGCTAACTATTAAGCTAACAATACGCTGGGTTTTTTTTGCCTTCTAAACGCCCTGTTCAATCAACTTTTTACCAATTCATGTACCAACAACGCCATTTGACGTTTTAGATTTGGTGTCATGATGGATTTTTTGCAAGTCTGCTTTGGTGTCACAGTTTGCCAACCATGTGCTCTTGGTTTTTGTTATTGAGATTTTTACACAAACAACAAGCTTGTGTTTTTGGTCTTTATATTTGAAGTATCCTGGTTCGGTACGAGCTATAGACCTATTAATAATTTTTTTCTGCAGCGAAAAATTATTATTGTTTTTGGGTTTCTTAATAATTTTTTATTAATTATTAAAAGTTTTGTTGAGTTGAACAGGAAAAATTTAGAGACAACCGCCATAGCTTTTCTTATAGATCCATTTCGGAAGTTGCTAACTTCACTCATCAGAGAAATTTTGGCACGCATTGCTAACTATTAAGCTAACAATACGCTGGGTTTTTTTTTGCCTTCTAAACGCCCTGTCCAATCAACTTTTTACCAATTCATGTACCAACAACGCCATTTGACGTTTTAAATAGATTTGGTGTCATGATGGATTTTTTGCAAGTCTGCTTTGGTGTCACAGTTTGCCAACCATGTGCTCTTGGTTTTTGTTATTGAGATTTTTACACAAACAACAAGCTTGTGTTTTTGGTCTTTATATTTGAAGTATCCTGGTTCGGTACGAGCTATAGACCTATTAATAATTTTTTTCTGCAGCGAAAAATTATTATTGTTTTTGGGTTTCTTAATAATTTTTTTTTTTATTAATTATTAAAAGTTTTGTTGAGTTGAACAGGAAAAATTAATAAAAAATTATACAGAAACCCAAAAACAATAATAATTTTTCGCTGCAGAAAAAAATTATTAATAGGTCTATAGCTCGTACCGAACCAGGATACTTCAAATATAAAGACCAAAAACACAAGCTTGTTGTTTGTGTAAAAATCTCAATAACAAAAACCAAGAGCACATGGTTGGCAAACTGTGACACCAAAGCAGACTTGCAAAAAATCCATCATGACACCAAATCTAAAACGTCAAATGGCGTTTTTGGTACATGAATTGGTAAAAAGTTGATTGAACAGGGCGTTTAGAAGGCAAAAAAACCCAGCGTATTGTTAGCTTAATAGTTAGCAATGCGTGCCAAAATTTCTCTGATGAGTGAAGCTAGCAACTTCCGAAATGGATCTATAAGAAAAGCTATGGCGGTTGTCTCTAAATTTTTCCTGTTCAACTCAACAAAACTTTTAATAATTAATAAAAAATTATTAAGAAACCCAAAAACAATAATAATTTTTCGCTGCAGAAAAAAATTATTAATAGGTCTATAGCTCGTACCGAACCAGGATACTTCAAATATCACTTAATATAAATAAAAAAAATTTATTCTCGCTTTCGAATTAGGGATCTGAGGTCAAGACGCGTCTTTTAGTACCCCGCTCGGCAAAATCCGCTGAATAGTAGGCAAAGAACCGTCTTCTAGAGCGGCACCGTAAACTATATTACACTCACTTTTGCCACAACCATAGTAAACAAATGCACAAGCGCATGAACATTTGTATATTATGGTGACATCATAGCCATGTCCTGATCTTGGTCAGGCACACTAAACTTAATTCACTCTACGCACCTCAAAATTCGACGGCTAAATTTGCGTTCTTGTGAGCCGACCGGAAAGAGCCCCAAAAGCTTTCAATTATCCACAGAACAGTGGTCCATACCGAAGATGCACCTGTGAAAACATACAAGGCATTATAAATATTACTATTTTTTATCAAAAAGGCTTAAAGTTATTGTACTCATGATAAAAATATTTGAAGGTAGTTTCACTAAAAATTGTTTGACACTAACCGTGTTCGCCAAGAGGGCGTGATGTTGCCACATTTGAATTATTAGTTGTTATTAAATTTGGAAATTTTGCAAAGTTTTATTGGGTATTTTTTATGTATATAAAAATGTGTAGTTATTCGCAAAATGAAATATATAACATATGTAATTAAACTGCAAAATTTTCTGAGGTAGTTATGAGCAGCGGTTTAGCACGCAAATATAAATATTAAAAAAAAAAATTGGCTTTGGTATTTGTTTCATTTACGAGACAACTGCCAAAACACGTCCAAAATTATCCAGAAAGGTGTCAAAATACGGGGTTTCACCTAGGTATCAATGATCCGAAATCGAAATTTAAATTGTTTGTGTCAGTGAAAAGTTAGTAACAAAAAGCCAAAAAATGCAGGTCAAATCCTGATTTGGGGGCCCGATCCATGTTTTTTATGTACCGAACATCTTTCCTTCGGCCTCCGCGCGCTAAAAAAGTAACCCTCAGCCGGTCCAACACCAGCTACGCGATCCCAATTATTTTTCGTAATTGTAAGGTCCACATGAAAATGACAGAAAATTGCATCTTTAAGTGCAAATATCTTTTCACAAAAACGAAAATTCAAAAATCTGCTTACGGATTATAGTTACTGAGGTCAAAACGCGTCTTTTGATACCTCTCCCGGGATTCTTGGTCGTGTTTTAGCAGTTGTGTCCTAAGGGAAACAAATACCGAAGAAAATTATTCGATTTCTTTTCATTTAACTATAGGTAAAATGGTGGATTTTTTATTTTAAAGAACTGGTAGTACGAAAAGTACGGAACACGATTTCTGTCAGATGGCTAATCAAACGGGGAAGAAGAAGAAGTGGAACTACCTTCAAATATTTCTGCCATGATTGTACTTACCTTGCTTTTCAATGAAATATACATTTTTGTCCAAGCACCAAAAAAAATTTAATCAGCTGTTAAAATTCCTTTTGTTCGCAATTATTAAAATGTTTCTAATTCATTCGCTCTCATGGGAATTGCAATTGCGAAAAAAGAGAACGATTTTTGTTTGGGAAATATATTCCATAAATATGCGATGGTGTTGGTATGAAGGAGAAAAAAATAGAAAAAATAAAATGGGATTCATAAAAAGTGGATAGCCATGGTTGGTAGGGTAGATACACATTTTATTTTAACTCACAAAGGAAGAAAGAAAATAAGCATACACTCTACATACATACGCTCCACAAAAATTCTACCAGTTGATCCATAAACAAAGGAAACGTGGCGCGGACATTTATTTACATTTCTGTTTTATTGCAAAATTCTGCAGGCGGCGTGGTTGACGTTTATGGTTTTGCAAATCCATTAAATTGGAAATTTGTAAAGCGATCACAGGAGCACATTAAATTGTGCTTGAGTTTCAATTACACTGGTAATATGATATAGTGTAATTGAAACTCAATTACAATCTTTAGTCTAATAACACTGAATTTCTTTCTGGTCGCAGGCCATTAAATTGGCATAGAGAAGAAGCATACGTTGCCTCTTGCTATAGATACGCATTAAATTGTGGTAGGAGAATTTGGAATTCCTACCAAATTAAAGCAGCACATTCAATTGAGCTCATTTGAACGTAACATTATATGTTAGCCATTGAATTGGGAAGCGGAGTAAGCATTAAATTGCAAGTTGCAGGCACACATTAAATTGTGGTGGCGAGCCATTAAGCAAAGGAATAAACTTTTACATCTGGGTGGGCCTCAATTGCAAGAGGTCATATTCAATATTCCAGGTGCTCTTGTGGAAGTGAACGAAAATACAAAAGATGATGTATTTTATATATTGATTGATAAACTAAACGCGTTCTTCTCTCCCACACGTAATTCCACATTCGAATGGCACTTATTCCGGAACCTATGCCCGTCATCTGGCGAAGATTTTAATAAATTTCTATTGCGATTTTAGTTCGACGAAAACTGAAATAGACAACAATTGTTTAAAAGATAAGGTAATCGATTCCTGGGCACCTGCCGAACTTAAGAAACGACTTTTGGAAAAAGAACAGAATTTAAGATTTCGGTAAAAAAGCAGCAGGAGAAAGATAACACCAACGAATGTGGGAGATGTGGTAGATGAGGGCACAGACACTTGGATGAAAGTTGCCCGGCGCGTAAATCAAAATGCAATAAATGTGGTCTAGTAGGCCATTTTGCACGGAAATGTAAGACAAAGGGTAAAAAGCGTAAGGTTGGAGAACTCGAGCGTGACAGTCCCAAAAAGCGTCGGTTCAAATCTTCTAGCGTCAAATACATTGAAGAAGATACTGATACAATGGAAGACAAATTTTGTAACAATAGGTGCTTCACAGTAAGTTGTAATGAGATAGAAGATGAAATGATTGAATGTAGTATAGGGGGGCATGCAATTTCAATGGCAATTGATTCGGGATCTCGTTTCAATGCTGAGTCAGGACAACTGGAAAAGATTGAATGAGGAAAGAGCTGTTTTATTCAACATCCGTAGACAATCGCGAAATCAGTTTAAAGCATATGCAGCAAGTCAGCTATTAAATGTCTTTTTTGTTTTCGACGCACCAATAACAGTCGGTGGCGACAAAGAGATAATTTCAACGTTCTACGTAATTCAAAATGCTACCCTATCACTTTTAGGTTAGAGACAGCCATAGAGTTGGGAGTCTTAAAGCTAGGTCGGAGCTTTAAGAGAATTGAGTCCCAAAAATTAAAAATGTAAAGGTAACCCTGTCACTGGACTTCTCAGTTAAACCTATACAACAACCGTTGACGACAGGACATTATTGAACCAGTGGTTGGACCTAGCTCGACAATTGTTATTGTATTTAAAGAGAATGTAGAAATGCGTCTATATGTTGACATGCGCAGGGCAAATCAGTAGCGCGATTCACTAACTTTTAACAATCCCGCAATAGATATTTAACATTGTCGTACATTGCTTACTTTAACAATTGTGCGATTCACTAACTCGGATTTAACAACACTTGTTATCTATGTTTTAAATTTGAGAAAATGGGGCATCACTGGTACTGAAATGTCAAAATTTACGAAAAGTTCAAAGAGGAATAGAAGAAAAACAATTGTTCGCGCAATTTGTTAGCAGATATTTCAGATTTAGACAACAATGTAGTTTACGCTGGGGCCACCGAAACTGAAAATAGTTATGATTATAACCGCAATCAAAATCGCCATGTAGGTTTATATAAAAGAAACTTACAAAATATTAATGCTGACTCAACGCAATCACTCTTAAAGGAGCCGGGTTATGGTGGTACTCTTTCGGAGGTATCAAGTCAAGTAGATTTTGTCATGCAACCATTATCCTTGCCACCGTCGTCTGCTGCTTCTGTAATGAGCATTCCACAAGAAATTAATACGGAGGTGCGCCACCATTTGATGCAATTATTCTCTAAACGCAGTCACCCCATGGAGTGTTTACTGAATCCAGCAACACACACCTCAGACCCTATGGACTATGGCTTGAGGTTATCTTAAAGTTTACTGTTTTGTTTATTTAAGCAACTTAGTTTTTGTTTCTGCTTTTCTTTTACAGTTGGCTACTTTTGCAAACTTTGGAGGCGATTGGTTATAGGCACTGCTCAGAGTTAAGTGAAAGTCAGCTTCATGTCGGCTTCGCAAGTCAACTAGAAAATAATGATCTTTGGGAATGGGCTGTATTCGTTTTATTGCATTTAAAAAATCGCAATCAACGAGAATTGGCTGTACAAAATGTTCTTTATCGCTACGTTAGTGTTTCAAAGGATGTTGCACTTTCAGAAAAGGAAAAATTTGTTATAAACAATTTGGGAGTGCCCGAAAAATGGATTGATTACGCAAAAGCAGTAAAAGCTGGAGCTCTTGGATATTATCACATGCAAGCAAAATATTTGCTAAAAGCAAAACAATGGGCACTAGCGCATGATGTTATATTCCAGCACATTGCACCAGATGCTATTATAAATGGTGAGCGCTTTAGTAGAAAAGCTATTGAAAAGACAATAAAGTTACTTTCTTATTTTCACTACAGATAATCTGGATTATTTACATAACTTGTTGAGTCAGTTTGAAGGTGCTGAGGCGAATAAAACCATTAAAGTACCAAATTGGTCAAACCAGGGCCAAATATTTTTAGATTTCATTGACATCAATGATAAGGTAATTTAAGAAAGAATGTAATAATATTTTTCGAACATATTTAAACCGTTTTCTGATTACAGTTCAAGAGTCTAAAGACGCTGAAAACAGAAGCAGATATTGAGGCACGTTGGGAGAATCTAAAACCACAATTAGCTGACATGTGTTCACGCATCAATCTATTACCTTGTCCCACGACGAAACATCGTTTATGTCAAAGTGAAATTGCACAAAATTTGGCATGTCTAGTACGCGGTGTATTACTCGTTTGTCCAGTGCTGAATCCATGTTTAATTATAAAAATTGCATTAGAGCGTTTGCCATTGCCTCAAGAGTTCGCACAACCAGAGCTTAGATCTCTACTCGACACGTTGGTTGAGCATTTGGCGAAAGTGAATACAACCGAAAATAATAGCTCGGTTTCATAGCTGTCGTCGCTAACCTTTACGTTTAATGTAAGATTGTTTTTTTATATTAGTTTTGTAAACAATATGCTAAATTTGATAAACATTTGTTATAGTCCACCGCAATGCATACAATTTGTTTTCATTCAAGTGTATTCCAGTATAACTAGATCCACAAAAAAATTTAATTTTTAATAAAAATAAATCATAGTTAACTGAATTGAATGTTGTTGTTATTTTAATAGGAAAAACGCTCGTTAAACAACAGGCTCGGTGTAAGTTTACAAATCCAACCCTCGCTGATCAAAATTAAAAAAGTGAGCGAGGCTTAGTGGATTGATACCTATGACACACCACTTTTCAAAGTGTGGTTGCGTCTTTTATGACCTAGAAGGTTCGAGGTAGTCATATCAAATCGTTGGAGCAAACTGACGGGAACTTTTTTTTGTTAAAATTAACTCAATATCAATTTTAAATTCAAGTAACGTATGTGTGCACATTTATTTGGATATATTTGTTAATGAAATTTGAATATAAAAGTACGCTGATTTTTTGTATAAAAATGATTTAAACCTTAAATTTAACAGAATCTGGACGGATCGCATTAAGTCATTATACACAAATTAAATTTTATATCTTTATGATGGTTACTATCTTTTAGATTGTTAAAAACTGGTGCAAACATTAAATTAATGTATTAATCACATACATATTAACCTTATTATTTATTTGTTTGCAACTTACAATCTAATTAACTTGATAGAACACAAATTGTAGTTCTTGGCTTTAAAAGATTAAAGGCACTGTTTTGTATTGTTTTCATAAGCGTTCAAAGCTAAAGGCTCATTGCCTATACCTTTTAATATTAGAAGATGAACTCAGTATTGAGATTCACGTCATTGTGGAATGTTTTTTTATATGTATATGTATTAAATGATTTTGGACAGTTTGATTTGTGTTAAGATAGCTTGTAAAATTGTCAAAAATTAATGAAAAGTAAAAATATAGTATCGTTGTTTGAAAGCAGCGCAATAGCTATATATTTAGCCTACAGGCATCGTGGACACTATGCTGTGTGGTGTTGTTGGACGGGAACAAGCCAACGAATTAGCAGCTGATGCATGCAAGGAAGCCATTGTGCCCATCTAAAATGCAAATAAGTTTTAAAAAGAGATTTCGAAATCCTACTCATAATAACTTTACTTACGCGTAAATGTGCTAAATCTTCCAGTTTTGTTAAGTTCGTAAGCTCCAGGAATAAGGAGTATACCACACACCAACCATAGAAGCAAACAAATAAGACAATACTCCAGAGAAAACCCATTATGACATAATAAGCAAAAGTCAAATCGTTGACAATGGCAAAAAATATCAAAGCCAATGAGCGCCAAATGGTGAAAACTTCAACAGGCCGTTGGTAGCATCCTGTAGCATAAAAACGTAATGAAATGAGAATGAAATAGATCATCTATGTCCCTAAGTAACCTTCGATCCACTCTTACGCTCCTTAAATATGAATATATCAACACAAATCACAAAAAGTAAAAAAAAACTTTAACAGCGTAAAAAGAATCTCTGATAAAATGGCAATTTTCAGATTGACAACGATAAGTTATCGAATTTAGAATTGACAAAAAGTTAGTGAATAGCATAGATTGTTAAAATTATTGTTACGTTAATTTATCGTTGACAAATTGTGTTAAAACAGTTAGTGAATCGCAAAATTGTTAAAATTATTGTTAAGTTAATTTATCGTTGACAAATTACGTTAAAAAAGTTAGTGAATCGCGCTACAGGCCGTGCTCAGGGAAAATTATCCACTTCCCACGTCGATTCGTTTATGACAAAATTAAGGGGTGCAAAGGTATTTTCTAGACTTGATTTGAAATGGGCATATCACCAACTCGAGTTGGATGAATCCTGCCGAGAAATAACGACATTCATAACACACAAAGGGCTGTTCCACTATAAAAGATTAATGTTTGGTATTAACTCAGCCCCAGAGCTTTGACGATGTTATAATATTTGGTTGTACAAAAAAGGAACACGACGAGGCCTTGGAGGAAGTGTTAGCGATTTTTAAAAACAATTGCGTGTTACTAAACGATAATAAATGTGTGTGGCGTACTAAAAGCTTGAAGTTCCTTGGACATATTTTGTCCGATGAAGGTATATCACCCGATCCAGAGAAAATAAAAACAATTCTTGATTTTAGAGCACCGGCTATCAAGGAAGAGTTACGAAGTTTCTTTGGATTGATCACGTATGTTGCTAAATTTATTGCCGATGTAACTGAACCATTGAGGAAATTACTAAAGACCAACTGTAAGTGAAGAAGCTTCTTGCCAACGTACCAAAACTGTGTTATTTCAATCCAAAACATAAAACCAGGTTGATAGCAGATGCGAGCCCGGTGGCATTAGGAGCTGTTCTCGTTCAATTCGATTCAAGTGGTGATCCTCGAAAAATCTCATTTGCCAGTAAAAGCCTCTCAGATGTAGAGAAGAGATACTCTCAGACGGAGAAGGAAAGTTTAGCTCTTGTGTGGGGGTGGAGAGATTTTATTATTATTTAACGGGTTTAAAATTTGAGATTATCACGGATCACAAACCATTAGAAGCCATTTTTAAACCCACTTCGAAACCTCTCGCAAGGATAGAAAGATGGGTGCTGAGACTGCAATCCTATAACTTTGAAATAATATACCGGGCTGGGAAAGAAAACATTGCGACCTGGATATCGAGGATCTGCAATTGAAAATACAAGTAGTTTTGATGAAAATGGGGAACAAAATATTTTTCAGATAATATCACATTCCACTCCGTCTTCCTTAAATATCTCCGTAATCGCAAAAAGGAGCGCCCAAGATGAAGAGTTAAAAGCTGCCTCGAATGCATTAAGAATGATTCTTGGAGCGCCAAATCGGAAAGTATTTTTTATACGTTCCGGCAAGAACTATTAGCGGTAGGCAGCATAATACTACGTGGTACTCGCATAGTTATACCGACACAGTTTGTTAGAATTAGCACACGAGAGCCACCCAGGTGAATCAGCCATGAAAAGAAGGGTGAGATCTAAGGTTTGGTGGCCGTTGGTTGACAGAGAAGAAGAAAAATATGTGAAAAATTGCAGAGATTCCTTACTAGTCTCGCAACCGAATAATCCTCAACCTATGAAAAGACACGTATATTGAGTTAATGCTCAACCTAGTAATACGCGATAAGATACCAGGAATAAATGAGATAAAAGAGAACTCGGCTAAACCTAGACACTATCAACAAACATAAAGGGAAAGAAAGAGGGGATAAGAAAAGGAAAGCAAAGGAGTCGGGCTCTCTTTTAACGCCATACTTATCGCTTCTTTCACTTTTATCCTTATATCTTCCCTTTTCTTTACCTTCCGACCCTAAATATCGTTACACTTTTTTACTCTTTTCAATTTCCTTTAACACCGCCTCTATATCTCAAATTTATATTCCTCCTCCCGTTCTTCTCCTATTTACTTTCGCGCTACTAATAAGTCCATAAATGCTCATATGTATATCCAATATCATAATTTATACCAAATAATTTTCCAAAACTATAGGCTAGATATATCCTGACGTACCTACCAAACTTCTAAACCTATCGTGAAACTTTGGGCATTAATGCAGCACAAACAAAACAAAAGAAATGTTTTTAAATTTTTTTTAAATCTTGACTAAAGGACACACATATCAAAAAATCATTCATTTAGAAAAAATACTTTCAGAGTTATGTCAAATTAAAGTTTCATACAGCTTGGAGGCGTGGCACCGGCCACTTTTCCAAAAATATATATATCCTATGCCTAACCTGCGATCCAAAGTATATACTGCGAAATTTCGAAGATCGATTAAGTACTTTGGACACCTATAAAGGACACACAGACACACACACATGTATGATATATCATATTTAATTTAGGAGTGATTCAACAAAAAGAGACTGCGCTCGATTTTTCACATGGATCTAAGAAACGAATACATTATGAGTGCCTTATATCACTAGCAGTGTTGTGACAGACAATGATATACTCGTATTTATTTATTTATTTATTTACTAGCAGACCCGGCAGACGTTGTTCTGCCTGACCAGTGACTTCCCTAGAAATACATTTTCCAATATTTTTCTATTAATTTTTAACATTCCACCTATTGCAGTGCTTTAGGATATACAATGTTTCTGGTTTTAACGTCTTTGGTATAAAAACGGATCTTTTGAACTCAATGAGTATGACAAAACCATTATGCGCTGCTGAGCAGATGTATAGTTAATATTTATTTTATTATACGAGTATCCTATACGTATACACCATTTAACGTCACTATTATGATTTTATGAAAATCGTATAATACTCCGGATATGTATAAAATACAATAACAAACAAAAAAAATTAAGTGCTTTGATTAAGATTTAATAACGTTAAAATCTCACTAAAGCAAATACATTCAGGGATATAACGAATTGAAATATTACTTAGCTTGTAGTCTTGGAACTGCCCAATTTTCCAAAAATTTACAAATGTAGCCTATGTCGTACCCAACGAAGATTTTAACGCATGGGAAAAGTTTAAAACAGATCAACCATAAACTTTGGACATTATTGAAGTACTAACAAAATACAAAAAATTTTGGAGTGGCACCGCCCACTTTTCAGAAATTATACAAATCTTGACTAAAGGACACACAAATCCAAAAATCTTTAATATAGACCCAATATGTTCATAGTTATGTATGTAGGTTTAAGTTTTATATAGCCTGGGGGCGTGGCACCGCCCACTTTCCAAAAATTAATATAGCTTAAATCGTACACAACAATCTTCTGAACCAATCTGGAAAGTTTAGAAGAGATCGACCATTAACTTTGGACATTATTGAAGTACAAACAAAACACAAAAAATGTGGGCGTGGCGCCGCCCACTTTTCCAAAATTACATAAATCTTGACCAAAGGACACACATATCCAAAAATCATTAATTCAGACCAAATTAGTTCCGAGTTATGAAGAATTTAAATTTTATATAGCCTGGGGGCGTGGCCTATGCTTTAACTCATGATCCCAAGCATATACTGTGAAAATTTCATAAAAATCGGTTGAGTACTTTGGACGCCTATAAAGGACACACAGACACACAGACACACATTCATATTTATTTATAAGATATATTTATTATTACGTCTGTTTAGGCCTTAGGTAGGTAATGAAAAGATTTATTGTGCTGTCGAAAAGGGCGGAAATGACGAGATTAAGATCAACACTGATTAGCATATTTTGGAAAGTTGGAAAGAACGAGTTACCAGTCCTCTCACGTTCCAGTTTCCATGCTTTGCTTTTCAGCGCCCACTGATAAAGTGGATGATAGTATCTGGTGCTGACTGTGCGTATAATCTTTAATCCCCTACTGGCCCATTTTGTCCTACAACAATGGTTTTAACATGAAATATAAATGGAAAGTATTTTATCTTAGTGGGAGGGTGTCACAGTACTCCAATAAACTGTTTTGAATGTATTGAAGTTGTTATTATCTTTAATGTGATTTGGAAGTTCATTAAAACATTTTAAGCCTTTGTAAAATATATTGTGCTTGTCCATTTCTGTTTTAAAGAGAGGTAGCGTGGAATGATTATTTTTCCTGATTTCGTATGAGTGGGTTTCATTTACATACATAAGTTTTTCTCTTAAGTTGTCTGGTAACACACCATGCTTGATATTAAATACCAATTTCATACTATGATAAAATATGAGCTGTTTAATACTCAACCAATTAAGTGATTCCAACATGTTTTTATAGGAGTGTCATACCTCATATTTAATATAAACCTCATAGCTTTATTTGGCATGACTTGTAACTTATCTACTTGTGATTCACTTGCAATAAAGAATATAGTGGGGCAATATTTAAAGTGCGGCTCTTTGAAGGATCTATACACTTTCAGCTTATATTTCATTATTTTGAGATCTACAGTCCGCGATTCTATATTTGTTGATCCTGATATGACCATAAAATTAGTTTTTTTGACATTGAGTTTGAGCTTATTGACACATAGCCATCTATATAATGAATTCAAATCCTCCTGCACCTTGCTTTTTGCCAAGATGATGTTCTTATCGCTTACTTCAAGAAGTGCGTCATCCGCAAACAACTTAATTTTGCTGTGCTTCAGCGCAGAGGATATATCATTTATGTATGTATATATTAAATAGCACTGGTGCTAAAACTGAGCTTTGTAGAAGTTCTATATCTACCTCGGCCTCCTTTGACACCACCGAATCGATGGCTGTTCTTTGTTTCCGATTTGTTAAAAAACTCTTAAACCATTGAAGTTCAGTGTCCCTTATCCCAATTTTATGTAATTTCGAGAGCATTACATTTCTATCAATTGTTTCAAACGCTCGTTTTAAGTCAATGAAAACTGCAACTATATTTTTCTTTAGGCTAAAGTCTTCCTTCCAGATTGATATAACGTATGTAGTGTCGCTTGTAGCAGTACCTACATGTAATTTTAATAGTATACCCATCTGATACCCATCAAATGAAAACGTACCTACCAAACTTCTAAACCTATCGTGAAACTTTGGGCATTAATGCAGCACAAACAAAACAAAAGAAATGTTTTTAAATTTTTTTTAAATCTTGACTAAAGGACACACATATCAAAAAATCATTCATTTAGAAAAAATACTTTCAGAGTTATGTCAAATTAAAGTTTCATACAGCTTGGAGGCGTGGCACCGCCCACTTTTCCAAAAATATATATATCCCATGCCTAACCTGTGATCCAAAGAATATACTGCGAAATTTCGAAGATCGATTAAGTACTTTGGACACCTATAAAGGACACACAGACACACACACATGTATGATATATCATATTTAATTTAGGAGTGATTCAAGAAAAAGAGACTGCGCTCGATTTTTCACATGGATCTAAGAAAACGAATACATTATGAGTGCCTTATATCACTAGCAGTGTTGTGACAGACAATGATATACTCGTATTTATTTATTTATTTATTTACTAGCAGACCCGGCAGACGTTGTTCTGCCTGACCAGTGACTTCCCTAGAAATACATTTTCCAATATTTTTCTATTAATTTTTAACATTCCACCTATTGCAGTGCTTTAGGATATACAATGTTTCTGGTTTTAACGTCTTTGGTATAAAAACGGATCTTTTGAACTCAATGAGTATGACAAAAACCATTATGCGCTGCTGAGCAGATGTATAGTTAACATTTATTTTATTATACGAGTATCCTATACATATACACCATTTAACGGCACTATTATGATTTTATGAAAATCGTATAATACTCCGGATATGTATAAAATACAATAACAAACAAAAAAAATTAAGTGCTTTGATTAAGATTTAATAACGTTAAAATCTCACTAAAGCAAATACATTCAGGGATATAACGAATTGAAATATTACTTAGCTTGTAGTCTTGGAACTGCCCAATTTTCCAAAAATTTACAAATGTAGCCTATGTCGTACCCAACGAAGATTTTAACGCATGGGAAAAGTTTAAAACAGATCAACCATAAACTTTGGACATTATTGAAGTACTAACAAAATACAAAAAATTTTGGAGTGGCACCGCCCACTTTTCAGAAATTATACAAATCTTGACTAAAGGACACACAAATCCAAAAATCTTTAATATAGACCCAATATGTTCATAGTTATGTATGTAGGTTTAAGTTTTATATAGCCTGGGGGCGTGGCACCGCCCACTTTCCAAAAATTAATATAGCTTAAATCGTACACAACAATCTTCTGAACAAATCTGGAAAGTTTAGAAGAGATCGACCATTAACTTTGGACATTATTGAAGTACAAACAAAACACAAAAAATGTGTGCGGGGCGCCGCCCACTTTTCCAAAATTACATAAATCTTGACCAAAGGACACACATATCCAAAAATCATTAATTCAGACCAAATTAGTTCCGAGTTATGAAGAATTTAAATTTTATATAGCCTGGGGGCGTGGCCTATGCTTTAACTCATGATCCCAAGCATATACTGTGAAAATTTCATAAAAATCGGTTGAGTACTTTGGACGCCTATAAAGGACACACAGACACACAGACACACATTCATATTTATTTATAAGATATATTTATTATTACGTCTGTTTAGGCCTTAGGTAGGTAATGAAAAGATTTATTGTGCTGTCGAAAAGGGCGGAAATGACGAGATTAAGATCAACACTGATTAGCATATTTTGGAAAGTTGGAAAGAACGAGTTACCAGTCCTCTCACGTTCCAGTTTCCATGCTTTGCTTTTCAGCGCCCACTGATAAAGTGGATGATAGTATCTGGTGCTGACTGTGCGTATAATCTTTAATCCCCTACTGGCCCATTTTGTCCTACAACAATGGTTTTAACATGAAATATAAATGGAAAGTATTTTATCTTAGTGGGAGGGTGTCACAGTACTCCAATAAACTGTTTTGAATGTATTGAAGTTGTTATTATCTTTAATGTGATTTGGAAGTTCATTAAAACATTTTAAGCCTTTGTAAAATATATTGTGCTTGTCCATTTCTGTTTTAAAGAGAGGTAGCGTGGAATTATTATTTTCCCTGATTTCGTATGAGTGGGTTTCATTTACATACATAAGTTTTTCTCTTAACTTGTCTGGTAACACACCATGCTTGATATTAAATACCAATTTCATACTATGATAAAATATGAGCTGTTTAATACTCAACCAATTAAGTGATTCCAACATGTTTTTATAGGAGTGTCATACCTCATATTTAATATAAACCTCATAGCTTTATTTGGCATGACTTGTAACTTATCTACTTGTGATTCACTTGCAATAAAGAATATAGTGGGGCAATATTTAAAGTGCGGCTCTTTGAAGGATCTATACACTTTCAGCTTATATTTCATTATTTTGAGATCTACAGTCCGCGATTCTATATTTGTTGATCCTGATATGACCATAAAATTAGTTTTTTTGACATTGAGTTTGAGCTTATTGACACATAGCCATCTATATAATGAATTTAAATCCTCCTGCACCTTGCTTTTTGCCAAGATGATGTTCTTATCGCTTACTTCAAGAAGTGCGTCATCCGCAAACAACTTAATTTTGCTGTGCTTCAGCGCAGAGGATATATCATTTATGTATGTATATATTAAATAGCACTGGTGCTAAAACTGAGCTTTGTAGAAGTTCTATATCTACCTCGGCCTCCTTTGACACCACCGAATCGATGGCTGTTCTTTGTTTCCGATTTGTTAAAAAACTCTTAAACCATTGAAGTTCAGTGTCCCTTATCCCAATTTTATGTAATTTCGAGAGCATTACATTTCTATCAATTGTTTCAAACGCTCGTTTTAAGTCAATGAAAACTGCAACTATATTTTTCTTTAGGCTAAAGTCTTCCTTCCAGATTGATATAACGTATGTAGTGTCGCTTGTAGCAGTACCTACATGTAATTTTAATAGTATACCCATCTGATACCCATCAAATGAAAACGTACCTACCAAACTTCTAAACCTATCGTGAAACTTTGGGCATTAATGCAGCACAAACAAAACAAAAGAAATGTTTTTAAATTTTTTTTAAATCTTGACTAAAGGACACACATATCAAAAAATCATTCATTTAGAAAAAATACTTTCAGAGTTATGTCAAATTAAAGTTTCATACAGCTTGGAGGCGTGGCACCGCCCACTTTTCCAAAAATATATATATCCCATGCCTAACCTGTGATCCAAAGAATATACTGCGAAATTTCGAAGATCGATTAAGTACTTTGGACACCTATAAAGGACACACAGACACACACACATGTATGATATATCATATTTAATTTAGGAGTGATTCAAGAAAAAGAGACTGCGCTCGATTTTTCACATGGATCTAAGAAAACGAATACATTATGAGTGCCTTATATCACTAGCAGTGTTGTGACAGACAATGATATACTCGTATTTATTTATTTATTTATTTACTAGCAGACCCGGCAGACGTTGTTCTGCCTGACCAGTGACTTCCCTAGAAATACATTTTCCAATATTTTTCTATTAATTTTTAACATTCCACCTATTGCAGTGCTTTAGGATATACAATGTTTCTGGTTTTAACGTCTTTGGTATAAAAACGGATCTTTTGAACTCAATGAGTATGACAAAAACCATTATGCGCTGCTGAGCAGATGTATAGTTAACATTTATTTTATTATACGAGTATCCTATACATATACACCATTTAACGGCACTATTATGATTTTATGAAAATCGTATAATACTCCGGATATGTATAAAATACAATAACAAACAAAAAAAATTAAGTGCTTTGATTAAGATTTAATAACGTTAAAATCTCACTAAAGCAAATACATTCAGGGATATAACGAATTGAAATATTAGTTAGCTTGTAGTCTTGGAACTGCCCAATTTTCCAAAAATTTACAAATGTAGCCTATGTCGTACCCAACGAAGATTTTAACGCATGGGAAAAGTTTAAAACAGATCAACCATAAACTTTGGACATTATTGAAGTACTAACAAAATACAAAAAATTTTGGAGTGGCACCGCCCACTTTTCAGAAATTATACAAATCTTGACTAAAGGACACACAAATCCAAAAATCTTTAATATAGACCCAATATGTTCATAGTTATGTATGTAGGTTTAAGTTTTATATAGCCTGGGGGCGTGGCACCGCCCACTTTCCAAAAATTAATATAGCTTAAATCGTACACAACAATCTTCTGAACAAATCTGGAAAGTTTAGAAGAGATCGACCATTAACTTTGGACATTATTGAAGTACAAACAAAACACAAAAAATGTGTGCGGGGCGCCGCCCACTTTTCCAAAATTACATAAATCTTGACCAAAGGACACACATATTCAAAAATCATTAATTCAGACCAAATTAGTTCCGAGTTATGAAGAATTTTATATAGCCTGGGGGCGTGGCCTATGCTTTAACTCATGATCCCAAGCATATACTGTGAAAATTTCATAAAAATCGGTTGAGTACTTTGGACGCCTATAAAGGACACACAGACACACATTCATATTTATTTATAAGATATATTTATTATTACGTCTGTTTAGGCCTTAGGTAGGTAATGAAAAGATTTATTGTGCTGTCGAAAAGGGCGGAAATGACGAGATTAAGATCAACACTGATTAGCATATTTTGGAAGGTTGGAAAGAACGAGTTACCAGTCCTCTCACGTTCCAGTTTCCATGCTTTGCTTTTCAGCGCCCACTGATAAAGTGGATGATAGTATCTGGTGCTGACTGTGCGTATAATCTTTAATCCCCTACTGGCCCATTTTGTCCTACAACAATGGTTTTAACATGAAATATAAATGGAAAGTATTTTATCTTAGTGGGAGGGTGTCACAGTACTCCAATAAACTGTTTTGAATGTATTGAAGTTGTTATTATCTTTAATGTGATTTGGAAGTTCATTAAAACATTTTAAGCCTTTGTAAAATATATTGTGCTTGTCCATTTCTGTTTTAAAGAGAGGTAGCGTGGAATTATTATTTTCCCTGATTTCGTATGAGTGGGTTTCATTTACATACATAAGTTTTTCTCTTAACTTGTCTGGTAACACACCATGCTTGATATTAAATACCAATTTCATACTATGATAAAATATGAGCTGTTTAATACTCAACCAATTAAGTGATTCCAACATGTTTTTATAGGAGTGTCATACCTCATATTTAATATAAACCTCATAGCTTTATTTGGCATGACTTGTAACTTATCTACTTGTGATTCACTTGCAATAAAGAATATAGTGGGGCAATATTTAAAGTGCGGCTCTTTGAAGGATCTATACACTTTCAGCTTATATTTCATTATTTTGAGATCTACAGTCCGCGATTCTATATTTGTTGATCCTGATATGACCATAAAATTAGTTTTTTTGTAATTGAGTTTGAGCTTATTGACACATAGCCATCTATATAATGAATTCAAATCCTCCTGCACCTTGCTTTTTGCCAAGATGATGTTCTTATCGCTTACTTCAAGAAGTGCGTCATCCGCAAACAACTTAATTTTGCTGTGCTTCAGCGCAGAGGATATATCATTTATGTATGTATATATTAAATAGCACTGGTGCTAAAACTGAGCTTTGTAGAAGTTCTATATCTACCTCGGCCTCCTTTGACACCACCGAATCGATGGCTGTTCTTTGTTTCCGATTTGTTAAAAAACTCTTAAACCATTGAAGTTCAGTGTCCCTTATCCCAATTTTATGTAATTTCGAGAGCATTACATTTCTATCAATTGTTTCAAACGCTCGTTTTAAGTCAATGAAAACTGCAACTATATTTTTCTTTAGGCTAAAGTCTTCCTTCCAGATTGATATAACGTATGTAGTGTCGCTTGTAGCAGTACCTACATGTAATTTTAATAGTATACCCATCTGATACCCATCAAATGAAAATACCCGGTTCAGAACCGATAGACCCGCACTTTATCGTCATTATTGTCATTAGTGTAGAGTTCGTTTATGCACCTTGCACTTTAATGACATTCGCATTTACATGCTCTCAATTTTTGTTTCAACTTCCGCCACAAGTAGTTTTCCTACTCTGATTCGACCTTTTCCTTTTTGGACGTGGAGCAGTAAAGTTGTGCGCGATATCAAACTCGACCTAGCGAAAGTTCTTCAATAAAAAGTTAATAAAGTGTGATTGTCGTGTTCAAAGTGTGTTGAAAACCACAACTTTGAAAATCATCCTTTCTGTCCCGAATTTATTTAAAGAAGGGTAAGTGAGGATTCCCTCAATAATATCAGATAAAAAAAAATCGGAAATTTTCGCTAACCTGTTGGTTTTCACAGGAATTTACTTGGCTTACGTAGCCCTCAACATTCCTCACATTGTGCAACCACAGCATCCACTGCTTCATCAGTTCTTTTTTTTGGTGTCATATCCCTCGAGGGTAAGTTTTTTTTATTCCTGGCCGTGCGACACCAATAATATAGTTTTTTTATCTATTTTATATAGATGTGGCACCAGTAATTTTTATTTTTGGACTTAGCTTATAAATTTTATTCGTAAAAATCTCTCCGCAATACCCTACAGTAATTTGTTGAAATAAACGTGAAAACAAATTTGGCATAATGTACGGTTATCTCTTCGTAATAACCTAACAACCTATTCGTAATGCTGTAAAAATTTCTTCGACAACTCAACAACCCATGATGTCCTAAGCTATATATTTTATAACCAGCAACCAGGAAGTAATGCTGCACCGATTACAACCGGCGCAAGCAAACATAATTTTATAATCAGAAATACGAAAGTTTCCCACAATTTTGTAAACAGCCTAATGTTATAGAAGTGAAAAACGTGACATCACAATAGATGGATTCAGCATTGAATTTTTATCGTTATATTGGCATATAATCACAACGATCAAGTTTTCAAAAAGGCAGAATTTTCGGGAAGCTGTGTGACCCACCCTAATACATCAAGTGATCTACAGTTTCTATCTTCATGTGATGCAGCTCACCACCATCATACAATTTAATTTGTTAATAACAAAATACAATATAATGTTAATTTAATTTTTTTTGGTCATAAGTACTTAACTAGGCACAGCATAATTAAGTAAAACCAACAACACATACATCAGTGAAAACCTCAGCGAACGATCTTTCGACGTGGGAATATGGTGTAAGTTGTCTCTTTGGTATGTAATCTATATATTAATAGGCTAACATTTTTCACCAAAACCCAAAGCTGTTAACTACAGTATCTGACTTTTTTGTTGTACATACAGCAGTGGCGCAGGTGGTGAGCGTGCCGGCTATGATGCGTGCGTTCGTAGGTTCAAGGACGTGTTCAGGGCAGGTTAAGTTTTTTTTTTTTCTAAATTGAATTTGCCTTAAAATATACGAAAACTTTTTATTATATTTTTTTTTTTAAATTTATTATAAATGTAATCCAATATTTTTCTGTTTATTATGTTTATGACATCTATCTTGGAGTGAAAAACCCAAATTTTTTGAAAAAATATAAAAAATTATTCCAATTTATCAATATTTACCAATTTATATTTTTTAAGAAATATATCATATTTCATATGGAAAAAGTAAAAACACAGTTTGTAGCTTCTTCAATTTTACACTTACGAAATAATTAGAAATCGCGTTAATTTTCCTACAGACATCAACTATTTTCTTCCTAAAAATTTTTATTTGTAAAAGAGTCGACATATAACCCAATATTTCAATATTTTTCTGCTTATGACATCTATTTTCCAGTGAAAAAACCAAATTTTTTAAAAAAAAGCTAAAAAATTGTTTCAATATATCAATATATATTTTTTAAGAAATATATCATATTTAATATGCAAAAAGTAAAAAACAGTTTGTAGCTTCTTCAATTTTATACTTACGAAATAATTAGAAATCGCGTTAATTTTCTTAAAGACATCAACTATTTTGTTCCTAAAAATTTTTATTTACAAAAGAGTCGACGTATAACCCAATATTTCAATATTTTTCTGTTTATGATATCTATTTTGGAGTGAAAAACCCAAATTTTTTGAAAAAATATAAAAAATTATTCCAATTTATCAATATTTACCAATTTATATTTTTTAAGAAATATATCATATGGAAAAAGTAAAAACACAGTTTGTAGCTTCTTCAATTTTACACTTACGAAATAATTAGAAATCGCGTTAATTTTCCTACAGACATCAACTATTTTCTTCCTAAAATTTTTATTTGTAAAAGAGTCGACATATAACCCAATATTTCAATATTTTTCTGCTTATGACATCTATTTTCCAGTGAAAAAACCAAATTTTTTTAAAAAAAGCTAAAAAATTGTTTCAATATATTAATATATATTTTTTAAGAAATATATCATATTTAATATACAAAAAGTAAAAACACAGTTTGTAGCTTCTTCAATTTTATACTTACGAAATAATTAGAAATCGCGTTAATTTTCTTAAAGACATCAACTATTTTGTTCCTAAAAATTTTTATTTACAAAAGAGTCGACATATAACCCAATATTTCAATATTTTTCTGTTTATGATATCTATTTTGGAGTGAAAAAACCAAATTTTTTAAAAAAAAGCTAATAACTTATTTCAATTTATCAATATATATTTTTTAAGAAATATATCATATTTAATATACAAAAAGTAAAAACACAGTTTGTAGCTTCTTCAATTTTATATTCATGTAATAGTTTGAAATCGCGTTAATTTTTCTAAAGACATCAACTATTTTCTTCCAAAAATTTTAATTTGTAAAAGAGTCGACATATAACCGGAATCCTTACATATTTAGTCTAATTGGGCCAGTTAAGATATGTGTTTTCAATATTTCCGAGTTGAATTTGACGAAAGAAACCAGAAAACCATCATATGTGTAAGTTGTAACATTCTCCCGCTAAACGGACTTCAAAAAATCCACAACTAAAGGAAAAATTGAGAAAACAGTCTGTATCACCAAAAAAAAAAACACTATTTTCACAATTTGGAAACCGGCTAATATTAAGAAGTTAACGGAATCTCAAAATGAACTTTCATTCGTTTCAATCCATATGGCCAATTTTGTTCGATATGGCATCATTCTATGTGACCATTATCTATGTATATATTAATAGGCTAACATTTTTTCCATACAATCAATTGCCAGAGTGTATCTCATAAAACAATGCATAACTCTAAATATTATGTATTTTGATATGTTTTCATGGGCCAGGAGCATGGTACAATTAACAGGTAACCGCATCAGAGTTGCATTTTTTATTTTTTTTCATTCGAAGTGGTCTTCCGATTGTCAATGTCTGTTTATATTTTTGTTTTGTTTACATTTTTGTTTTGTTTACATTGAGCAGTAATTTTATAATTTACAATTTTTCGGTTTATTACACTAAAATACAATTCAAAAAAGTGTTTGTTCATGGGAAAAAGATGTTCACAAGTGAAACGATAGGAAAAAGTTATTTTGCAGTTCTCAAAAGGAAGTGGGACTTGGAAAAAGCCTTTCTCTAAGAGGCTTCAGGTTCTAACTAAAAAGATTTCCGATTTTGGGGGAAGCACTCAACCTATCACATCTTTATAATTAATATATCACCGCCACACTTCTAAAACTAACCACGGAACTCGCAAAATAGTATAAATTTGCTGTAAAAGCATTAATTTTCATTTCTTACATTTTTGTGCACATGTAAATAATAACAAAATGTCAACTTCTTATATGAAAGCTGAGTAACGTTGGGTGCCTTAGTGTTATTGCGCTGATATCGCTGTACCGTTTCTAAAACCATTGAAAATTTATAAATAATATTTGAATAATTTATTTTTGTATTAAACTATGAAAAAGTTTGGCTTTGAACTCGGTGTTTCCTAAACAGTTTTGCTCCTGTTGGGTTTTCTTATAATTTTTAGGTTAGGTTTAGAGTTCGGATTCCTTATCTTAAGATTGGTGGTGCTTTCTAAACTGCGCTACCACCAAATTGATGCCAGCCTTTGTTCTGAGCAAAAATACAATCCAGCAGTGCCAAAATAAAACTACGGGCAATTGCGTTAACACATTGCGCTGATACCGGCAATGCGATTTATTCATGGTATCAGCGCAACAAACTTTGCAGCTTTGAACTCGGTGTTTCCTAAACAGGAGCAAAAATTTGTTTTCTTATAATTTTTAGGTTAGGTTTAGAGTTCGGATTCCTTATCTTAAGATTGGTGGTGCTTTCTAAACTGCGCTACCACCAAATTGATGCCAGCCTTTGTTCTGAGCAAAAATACAATCCAGCAGTGCCAAAATAAAACTACGCGCAATTGCGTTAACACATTGCGCTGATACCGGCAATGCGATTTATTCATGGTATCAGCGCAACAAACTTTGCAGCAATAACCAGCCATTATTTCCATCACTTTGACACAAGAAATTGTTGACAATTTACCGACCAGCAAAATACATAGCTTGCTTTTTATTCCTGCGTCTACCTGTTTATTGTATCATGGCCAGGAGCTTTGCATAGGCATATTATATTTAACAAAAAATGCTTCATTAATTTGTAATAATTCATCAAAGTTTTCACCAAAAACCCAAAGCTGTTAACTACAGTATCTGACTTTTTTGTTGTACATACAGCAGTGGCGCAGTGATGCGTGCGTTCGTAGGTTCAAGGACGTGTTCAGGGCAGGTTAAGTTTTTTTTTTTTCTAAATTGAATTTGCCTTAAAATATACGAAAACTTTTTATTATATTTTTTTTTAAATTTATTATATTTGTAATCCAATATTTTTCTGTTTATTATGTTTATGACATCTGTCTTCGAGTGAAAAAACCAATTTTGTTGAAAAAAAGCTAAAATATTATTTCAATTTATCAATATATATTTTTTAGGAAATATATCATATTTAATATGGCAAAAGTAAAAACACAGTTTGTAGCGTCTTCAATTTTACACTTACGAAATAATTAGAAATCGCGTTAATTTTCCTAAAGACATCAACTATTTTCTTCCTAAAAATTTTTATTTGTAAAAGAGTCGACATATAACCCAATATTTCAATATTTTTCTGTTTATGACATCTATTTTCCAGTGAAAAAAACAAATTTTAAAAAAAAAAAAGCTGTTAGTAACTGTAACTGTTAATACAAGTCGAAAAATTTGCAAGCTGTGAAAAATTAATATTTATTTAAAAATAAAGAGAAATTAGTGGCACAAAATATAAAGAAATATAGTATATAACACTTGTATGGGTGGTGATATGAATGCAACCTGCAAACTGGTTGAAAACTTTTAAAAATCGAAGTTTCATCAGCGGTGTGCATTAAAATACATGCACATACATACGTATATACAATTTAATAAAAAAGGAAGAGAGGAAAGGAACAAAAAAGCAATCCATGGATTGCAAAAAGTGCAAGATACAGATTCGTGGTGAGACGGGAATAAGGTGTGCGGGAGTATGTGGCAAGATTTACCATTCGCAACCTAAGTGCTCCGGAATAGACCAATTTGCATTACAAAAGCTAGCAGAATTTCCCATTCTTAGGTACATGTGCGATGAATGCGTTCTCTATATAAGCAATGTAGACTTAGCAATTAAAGAGGTGCAAAATGTAGTCGAAAAAAATGGCTCTAGATTAAGGGAATATAAAAATGAATTTGAAAGCGCGCTAAAAACCAATGAGCAAGAAATTAAAAATCTGCTCCAGGCGATTGAAGCAAAATATAGCGAAAGAATTGAAGCAATGCAAAAAGCGCAAGCAGTATGTGAACGAAGTGTGCGAGAAATGCATAAGATTAAAGAAATATCAACCAATTTTAATAACCAAAGCGAAAAAATATGCAAAGAACTAGAATCGACAACAAAAGAAAACACAAAGCTATGTAATGAAATTAAAGAATTGAAGAATGTCAACAAAACGGGTGATAATAATAAACAGTCGTATGCAAAAGTGGTGAAAAACAGTAATGCCAGATCTGAGAAAAGATGCACCCTTAGTGGTGAAACCAAAAGCAAAGCAGGGAAGCGAAAAAACAAAGCTGGACTTAAATGCAAAAGTCGATCCGGTTAATTTAAAAATAGCAAATATTGAAACAAGGCGAAATGGAATATTGGTAATTGAAGCAGAAAACGAAAGCGAAAGAGAAAAAATTAAAACCACTATAGAAAAAAATATTGGAGACAACTATGATGTGCAAATACCTAAGGCAATAAAACTGAGATTTATGATATCGCTGATGAGATATAAACATGACGAAAAGTCATTAATAGAAAAGCTTAAAAAACAGAACCAGGTGTTAGAAAGCAGTGAGGTAAAACTTATTCGAATGTATGAGGTACACAAGGATAACAGAATACTCTACAACGCAGTTCTGGAAGTTGATCCAGAGACTTTTCCCGCTGTTATAAACAGTGAAAAAATAAACATTGGCTGGGCAAAATGTAAAGTATTTGATAGTGTGGATATTATGAGATGTTATAAATGCCAGGGTTATAATCATAAAGCAGTAGACTGCAAAAACGACGACGTATGTTTTAAATGTCTCGAGAAACATAGATCGAGGGAGTGCACTAAACCAGTAACTCAGAAATGTGTTAACTGTATGCGTGCGAATGAAAAATTTAATCTCGGTGTTGACATAAACCATTCAACTCAAAGTAGGATTTGCCCGGTATATCAAAATAAGGTGGCGCGAACTAAAGTCAGTGGAATTAACGTCAGTGACGTTAATTCGCACCCCAAAAGCGAATTAATGTCAATGACATTAAGACGCATGCCAAAAGCGAACTAAGGTCAATATTTTTAGCGAACTAACGTCATTGACATTAATTCGCATTAAGAAAGCGAACTAAAGTCAGTAAATTTTTTTTATATTCCAAATTTTCATTTTTCATTATCACCTTCGACTTATGATCATTATATCATGAATCTGGGATTTAAAAAATGAATCTGGGATTGACTTAGGTCAGATCCCTAATTCGGGGTGTGATCCATGGTATTTATGTGCAGAACTCCTTTTCGCATTGGCGGCCTTCGGCCGCGCTTCAAAAAATAACCCTGGGCTACGCCATTCCAACTCCGGGTGTGTGCCATAGCCGTGGCTACCGCCACGGTGATGTCCTTCCGCGTGCCACTCTTTTCTCACAGGGTAATGTGATTACAACAATGACAGAAAATTCTGAACTTTAACTGCAAATATCTCGGAAACTACTAAAAATATTGGTTCAGCGGAGTTATATTCATGCTCCTGGGACCAAAGCGCGTCTCCTGATACATATCTCAACATTTTTGGTTGTGTATTAGCGCTCGGTACCCCACGTAAACGACAACCCACGTCTAGATTTAGAATCTGAAATGAGATCATTTTCAACCGTTCAAAAGTTATTTGCAGTTAAAGTTGAAAATTTTCTGTCATTTTCATGTGGTTGTTGTAATGGCACATTAGGCTGAGCCAAAAAAGTGAAAAAGTGGGAAACGTGGCACGCGGAAGGACATCACCGTGGCGGTAGCCACGGCTATGGCACACACCCTGAGTTGGAATGGCGTAGCCCAGGGTTATTTTTTGAAGCGCGGCCGAAGGCCGTTAATGCGGAAAGAAGTTCTGCACATAAATACCATGGATCACGTCCCGAATTGGGGATCTGACCTAAGTCAAATTTTCGCCTGCGGCGCTACTTCGTCAAATCTCAAACCCAAATGCCTCAATGACATTAATTCGCATGTCCAAAGCGAACTAAAGTCAAAATATTGTACGAATTAATGGCACTGACTTTAATTCGTTTTGGGTCATGCGTCTTAATGTCACTGACATTAATTCGCTTTTTAGGTGCGAATTAACGTCACTGACGTTAATTCCACTGACCTTAGTTCGCGCCACCCAAAATAAGGTTAACTAAAACGCAAAAAAATCGGTTACTAGCAACCAAAGCAAATATGTGGGTATTATACAAATATTCAAGGCCTTCTTAATAACTTTAATGATGTGGAAGTATTGGCTGACAGCGGGAATTACGACTTTTTGGTCCTAACAGAAACGCACGTCACGAGCGATATCGACGAACATGAAATAGAACTCAATAACTACGAGCACATGACATGCTTCTCGAATTCAACTAGAACAGGCGGTGTAACAATCTATACAAGAAAATAATTCGATAGAATTTTTCCATCAAAACTATGGATACTTGCGTGTAAATGCCAGTACTACGGAAGCCAAATTACGATATTAGCGATTTATAGATCACCAAATAGTTCCGAGAGAGAATTCTGTAGTATTTTTCAGGAAACGATCGAAGCAATCTCGCATGAAGGCCGTAAAATAGTAGTTCTTGGTGATATAAACAGTGATTGGCTCAAAGATGGTATTTATAAACGGGACATACAAAGAGTATTAAATGATAATTGCTTGCAACAAAGGGTTAACGATTTCACCAGGATAACGCCTACCTCCCGAACATTAATTGATTACGTTATTACCAATATAACTGGAACAAACGTCCAAGTTAACACAAGCCAAAAAATTGCAGATCATGAGGCAATCGATATAGTTATTCCGGCATCAAATAGTATTAGAAGGCATACCATTCGTGAAGTAGAATATTTCAGATATAATAGAGTTAGTTTCACACAACAGCTAGAAAGACACGACACATCATATAGATACGCAATTGGTATTAACAAAAACGTAGACAAATTTGAGAGATGCTTAACAGACAATATAACAAAAAATATCGGCATTAAAAGAATTAATACCTCCAACAACTCACATGGATGGTTTAGCAATAGCTTGAGAAACCTAAAAACAGCTAAAGTTCAAGCATATCGTGCTGCAAAAGCTCAAAACGTAAATTATATGTGGGCCCAGTACAAAGAAATAAGAAACGCATATAAAGCTAGCATTACCAGTGCCAAGAATAGATATGTTATGAATAAAATAAGCAGTTCGAAAAGCCAAAAAGAAATGTGGAATAATATAAAATGCCTTGTGCTGAAACAAAAAATTAATACAATAAAAGAAGTAACATTTGATGGTGAAACAATCCATAATAATTATGATATAGCCAATAAATTTAATGCATATTTTGTAAATAGTGTAATTAATATAAGAGAATCTATACCTCAGGTGCAATATGCGAACGTGATAACGAGAACCCAAGCCAAATTCAGATTTCAAGAAGTCTCCAACAGCGAAGTGCTTGAGACATGCAAGAAATTAAAAAATAAAGCGGACTGTGATAAAATAAGTCCAAATCTTATTATACATAACTGGCACATATTGGGCGAAACCATCACAAAGATTGTAAATTAATCCATAATGTCAGGCCAATTCCCAACAACATTAAAAACGTCGATTGTAACGCCGGTCGAAAAAGTAAAAAATACTATAAAGTGTGAAGAATATAGACCAATAAATAGTCTTAAAACAATAGAGAAACTCCTAGAAAGTATTGTAAAGAAGCAGTTGCAGAATTATATTGAAGAGAATAACCTGTTCTCGAAATACCAATCATGTTTCCGAAGGAATCACTCGTGCGAAAGCACGGCACACTACGTAATCGATGAATTAAAAGGTAATGATTCCAAACAAAAGGTTATAGGTTATAGGTTAAAGGTTAAAGGAAACGATCGACAGAGATGTTTTAGTTCAAAAACTATATATGTACGGCATAGAGGGAAATGAGCTCAATTGGTTTAGGTCATTCCTATATCAGAGATTTCAAAAAACTAAAGTAAACGGGGCAGTCTCTGAAAGTCTTGAAGTAGAATTCGGTGTTCCGCAGGGCTCAGTCCTAGGTGCATTACTATTTATCATATACATAAACGATATGCCACTAGTTCTGCAAAGCTCAAAAATTACAATGTATGCAGATGACACACTGATATATGTAAAAGCCAATGATATAAATGAGTGCAAATATAAAATAATGAGTGACATAGAACGAATCAACACATGGCTTAATATGAACAAATTGAAGTTAAACGAGCAAAAGACAAAAATGATGGTATTCAACACTCAAGAAACTCTTACAATACAAATTAATGGAGAGGTAATCGAAAACGTGCCGAACATATATTAATTGACACGCAAATCAAACTAAAAGATCACATAGACTATATATGCAAAAAAATCGGTAAAAAAATTGGCTTCCTAAAGAGAATACGTAATCAGTTAGATACCGTGAGAGCAATAAATATATATAATGTTGTAATAAAACCTCATTTCGAGTACTGTGCTTCAATTACATACACATGTAGCAAAGCTACGCAAATAGATAGGTTGCAAAAGCTCCAAAATAAAGGTATGCGGTGCATTCTTAAATGCAGTCGCTTTACACATACACAAACAATGCCTGATATGCTGAAATGGCTAAGCATTAGCCAGAGGCTTAAATTATGCACACTTATAACTGTCTTTAAAATAAAACACAAAATGGCACCACTATATTTAACTGAAAATGTCGCATATGTACGAGATACCCAACAATTTCGCACACTACGCAACGCAGATGACTTTAGACTGGATTTAAGAAGAATCACAGCAGCGAGAGAATCAATATTTTACAAAGGGCTAGAGCTGTACAATAGACTACCGCAAGAGGCAAAAGAGGAAGTGAATATAAATTCATTTAAACGAAAATGTATAGAATATATAAAAAGCAATATTATTTAAAGAATGTTTAATTTTTAATATTTAACTCAAAATGTAAAAGAGTATTGAATTATACTAATAAATACTACTTCTTCTTCTTCTTTAAATGGCCATCTAACCGCCTGAGCGATTTTGACCGTCCAACATAGCTCGCCAGTCATTTCTTCTTTGCGCCAACTGGCGCCAATTGGAGACCCCACGAGATCGCAGGTCGGTCTCCACTTGGTCCTTCCATCGGAGTGGTGGTCTTCCTCTTCCTCTGCTTCCACCGGCGGGTGCCGATAAGTATACCTTCTGGGCTGGAGCGTCTTCGTTCATTCGCACGACGTGGCCTAGCCAGCGAAGCCGCTGTGTTTTAATGCGCTGTACTATGTCGACGTCTGCGTAAAGCTCATACAACTCATCATTAAATCTTCTTCGGTACTCGCCGTCGCCAACGCGTAGAGGCCCATAAATCTTTCGCAGAACTTTTCTCTCGAATACTCCCAATGCAGCCTCGTCAGATGTTGTTAGTGTCCACGCCTCTGCACCATATAGCAGGACGGGAGCGATGAGTGACTTGTAGAGTGTGATTTTCGTGCGTCGAGAGAGGACTTTACTTTTCAATTGCCTACTCAGTCCAAAGTAGCATTTATTTGCAAGAGCAATTCTTCGTTGGATTTCTAGGCTGGCATTATTGTTGGAGTTTATGCTGGATCCAAGGTAAACGAAGTCCTTCACTATTTCGAACTTTTTGGTGCCAGCAGTGGCGTGGGTGCCAAGGCGCGAATGCGCTGACTCTTTGCTTGATGACAGCATGTACTTCGTTTTGCCTTCGTTCACCACCAAACCCATTTTTTCCGCTTCTTTTTCTAGTTTGGAGTACGCAGAGGTTACGGCACGGTTGTTAAGGCCGATAATGTCAATGTCGTCAGCATATGCTAACAGTTGCACGCTTTTATAGAATATTGTTCCAGCGCGGTTGAGTTCTGCAGATTGTATTATTTTCTCCAACATCAAATTAAAGAAATCGCACGATAGGGGGTCACCTTGTCTGAAACCTCGTTTAGTTTCAAACGGCTCGGAGAGGTCCTTCCCAATTCTGACTGAGCTGGTGGTGTTGCTCAATGTCATTTTGCAAAGCCGTATAAGTTTTGCGGGGAAACCAAATTCAGACATAGCGGCATATAGGCAGCTCCTTTTCGTGCTATCGAAAGCGGCTTTAAAATCAACAAAGAGGTGGTGTGTGTCGATTCTTTTCTCACGGGTTTTCTCCAGGATTTGACGTATTGTAAAAATCTGGTCGATGGTAGATTTTCCAGGTCTGAAGCCACACTGATAAGGTCCAATCAGTCTGTTCACGTCAGGCTTCAATCGTTCGCACAATACGCTTGACAAGACCTTATATGCGATATTCAAAAGGCTGATTCCGCGGTAGTTGGTGCAGTTTGCAGGATCACCTTTTTTGTGGATTGGGCAAAGAACACTTAGATTCCAATCTTCGGGCATGCATTCATCCGACCATATTCTGCACAGAAGCTGGTGCATACGCCTTACCAGCTCCTCGCCGCCATGCTTGAATAGCTCAGCAGGCAAACCATCAGCGCCAGCTGCTTTATTGTTTTTTAACCGGGATATTGCTATTCGCACCTCATTATAGTCGGGTTCTGGGACGTCAATTTCGTCGTCTTCGATTGTGGGTTCGGGTTCGAGCTCTTCTCTGGTTTCTTGCTCAATTTCTCCATTTAAAAGGGCAGAGAAGTGATCCCTCCATATCTCTAGTATTCTCTGAACATCAGTCACCAGGTCGCCGTTCTAATATACAAAAAGTAAAAACACAGTTTGTAGCTTCTTCAATTTTATATTAATGTAATAGTGTGAAATCGCGTTAATTTTCCTAAAGACATCAACTATTTTCTTCCTAAAAATTTTAATTTGTTAAAGAGTCGACATATAACCGAAATCCTTATATATTTAGGCTAATTGGGCCAGTTAAGATATGTGTTTTCAATATTTCCGAGTTGAATTTGACGAAAGAAACCAGAAAACCATCATATGTGTAAGTTGTAACATTCTCCCGCTAAACGGACTTCAAAAAATCCACAACTAAAGGAAAAATTGAGAAAACAGTCTGTATCACCAAAAAAAAAACACAATTTGGAAACCGGCTAATATTAAGAAGTTAACGGAATCTCAAAATGAACTTTCATTCTTTTCAATCCATATGGCCAATTTTGTTCGATATGGCATCATTCTATGTGACCATTATCTATATATTAATAGGCTAACATTTTTTCCATACAATCAATTGCCAGAGTGTATCTCATAAAACAATGCATAACTCTAAATATTATGTATTTTGATATGTTTTCATGTGCCAGGAGCTTTGCATAGGCATATTATATTTAACAAAAAATGCTTCATTAATTTGTAATAATTCATCAATTTTTCACCAAAACCCAAAGCTGTTAACTACAGTATCTGACTTTTTTGTTGTACATACAGCAGGGGCGCAGTGATGCGTGCGTTCGTAGGTTCAAGGACGTGTTCAGGGCAGGTTAAGTTTTTTTTTTTTTCTAAATTGAATTTGCCTTAAAATATACGAAAACTTTTTATTATATATTTTTTTTTAAATTTATTATATATGTAATCCAATATTTTTCTGTTTATTATGTTTATGACATCTATCTTGGAGTGAAAAACCCAAATTTTTTGAAAAAATATAAAAAATTATTCCAATTTATCAATATTTACCAATTTATATTTTTTAAGAAATATGTCATATTTCATATGGAAAAAGTAAAAACACAGTTTGTAGCTTCTTCAATTTTACACTTACGAAATAATTAGAAATCGCGTTAATTTTCCTACAGACATCAACTATTTTCTTCCTAAAAATTTTTATTTGTAAAAGAGTCGACATATAACCCAATATTTCAATAGTTTTCTGTTTATGACATCTATCTTGGAGTGAAAAAACCAATTTTTTTGAAAAAAAGCTAAAATATTATTTCAATATATCAATATATATTTTTTAAGAAATATATCATATTTAATATACAAAAAGTAAAAACACAGTTTGTAGCTTCTTCAATTTTATATTCATGTAATAGTTTGAAATCGCGTTAATTTTCCTAAAGACATCCACTATTTTCTTCCTAAAAATTTTAATTTGTAAAAGAGTCGACATATAACCGGAATCCTTACATATTTAGTCTAATTGGGCCAGTTAAGATATGTGTTTTCAATATTTCCGAGTTGAATTTGACGAAAGAAACCAGAAAACCATCATATGTGTAAGTTGTAACATTCTCCCGCTAAACGGACTTCAAAAAATCCACAACTAAAGGAAAAATTGAGAAAACAGTCTGTATCACCAAAAAAAAACACAATTTGGAAACCGGCTAATATTAAGAAGTTAACGGAATCTCAAAATGAACTTTCATTCGTTTCAATCTATATGGCCAATTTTGTTCGATATGGCATCATTCTATGTGACCATTATATATACATATTATAAGTCCAACTATGTTGTTGGTATATGTCCATGAAATTTAATTTTGTTTATTGAAATATTGACGGAATATGAAAGGAGTGGTGGGTCTGATGGTGGACTTTCAAACATTACTAAGTACCGTTTTTGCCATCTCCTATTAATGATTACTGGTCTTTAATGGACGGTTTTTTTTTTGTTAGTTGTCAAATTACCCGTCTTTAGAGTAAACCAGCTTTTATGAAAGCGACTCTCAATAACTCAACTATAAATAATTATTTTCAGCAATAAAAATGTCTCCAATATTTATGCCTCTAGGCATTAGGTACTGGAGAAAAATGCGAACAGAGGATTTAATAAGTTAAACTAATTTAAGGTGGTCGAATTTCGACCACGGGATATACTAGTATATATTATAAGTCCAACTATGTTTTTGGTATATGTCCATGAAATTTAATTTTGTTTATTGAAATATTGACGGAATATGAAAGGAGTGGTGGGTTTGATGGTGGACTTTCAAACATTACTAAGTACCGTTTTTTCCATCTCCTATTAATGATTACTGGTCTTTAATGGACGGTTTTTTTTTGGTTAGTTGTCAAATTACCCGTCTTTAGAGTAAACCAGCTTTTATGAAAGCGACTCTCAATAACTCAACTATAAATAATTATTTTCAGCAATAAAAATGTCTCCAATATTTATGCCTCTAGGCATTAGGTACTGGAGAAAAATGCGAAGAGAAGATTTAATAAGTTAAACTAATTTAAGGTGGTCGAATTTCGACCACGGGATATACTAGTTATCATTATATTTATATTTTTCACCATACGTATGTTTGTATGTATATATACCGCGTAATCTGTCAAAGCTCAGGTTAGCTAAAATGTGCACAGGCAGTGAGCTGAATTGTATGCATTTGTTTTTGCTGTTATCACTCCCTAGTTGTCATTTCACGTTTTACACTTGCTCCCTTTGAGCAATTAATTGTTTTGATAAGAGTTATTTTTCATTTAAGAGTAAGGAAGATAAATTTAGATGAAAACAGGTTTTGTTTTGTTGGAGCACAGCTCTATTTTATTTAATATATAACTCTAATACTCCAAAAATTATGGAGTAAGTAATATAAACATATGTAAATATGTAAGTAGGGGGAGTAATGGATCAGTCCACCTTTCTTTTGCATACAACTATATAAACGTAAATTTTTTTTATTTTGCATTTAGTCAGTAATATTCATTATACTGAATCTCAACCATATGCTTATATTTGAATTTATATTTCGCGCATATACTTAGGTATCTCGATATACATAGATAAGTAGATATGCTTATACCTTTATCTTAAGTTTCTTCATAATTTGTAAGACATTTATCATATTCGGTTCAAATATTCGACCGAAAGTTTTCGATTTTCCCTATAATTGTTTTTGTATCATGCATCTAAGAATTTTTCTTTTGATTAAATTTTGTTGAATTATAATGCCGTTTTTATTCATTTTTGAAAGGGAAAGACCATGCATCGAACCACTATGAATAAGGGCGTTTAGTCGTCTTTGATTGAAGGGATCACTAATAACGCTAGGCATCTCTAGGAACCAAGTGATCATGGTAGGGCGGGCATTTCAGTTGTTGCGCTGACACCTGGCAACAACAACAACAACCAGCTAGCCTTTCAGTATACTTTTCTCAATCCCTATTCTCTCCTATTCATTTTTTTTGTGTGCAGTTTTCCCTTACATTCCTCTATTGACCCCTCCTACCCTTTTGTACCTTTAACCCTCATTAGCACGCGAATTTTTTTTTGTTATTTTGTTTTTGCGAGCACACACCCAGTAGCCACTCTTAACCCACCCCCATGCCGACATTGCTGAGCCGATACAAGCGCGTGCTCTACTGTGTGTACCCAACATCTGCTCGATCCTACGTTATATGTTACAGAATAATAAAAATGGCGCCCAACGTGGGGCCAACAGTTTGATGAAATAGATCTAAATATATATTTTTATTGCATACTGTGCTTCTGCCACAGCTAAAAACATTAAATAAATTCAAACCTGTTGGACAAAATCCGCGAATGTTTCCGAGTAAATGACATCCAAAACTCGAGATCAGTATTTAGTTTTTCCCAACAACCCTTGTCCTTTCGTTCGACTTCGAGGTTTATTGACAACTATTAGCTTCTATCTGGCGGTAGTATCTAAATCTCAAAAGTAGTTGAGCGATCAATGCGCTTATGCCAGATTTCATTGATATGCTAGTTTTAACCTTCAACATGGGTCTAGATTCTAAAATCACTCTCAGGCATAAGTGACTTTATCCCAGTGTTTTAGCCCGTACGTGTAAATGTCCCTGGATTTGAGGTTCAAACGTGGTCCAGAACTACGGCCTCCCCGTTCATGCTGCACGTAACCCGCTGCTACACCCTAAGAACCCCTTGCACATTCAAGATTTTTTTTCTTTTATGCAATAGTTTTTTTTGTCTCTGTTGAATGAATTTAGCTCAATTACTATTCACTCCAGAGCTTCTTTCCTATTTTCTTCTATTTGAGTTACATGAATTGGAGTTGGCGTTGACACGATTTCCTGGTAGAAAACTAAGGATCGACCGCTTTCAAAAATTTAGGTAATTCAAATTTCTTCTATTAGTTTGTTTCAATTTCGATTTTTTTTCTTTCCCCATCCAAACCTGAAAGTTAGCAATGGTCATTCATAGTGATCGGTTGTATGGTCTCCCTCAGATTAAAGTTTTGATTTTTGAGATTTTTTGTTGTTTTTTTTCTTTTCGAGAATTTGTTTTTTGTTTAGTTTTTTTGTATGACTATTATTTTTCGAAATGGCAATGAGATATAGTAACGACGATTTATCCCAGGCGGAAGAATCCCAAGTTCACTGTTTCATCTGCGCAAAACTTATAGAGCACGAAGCTCACTTTTTAAAAACGCATTGCGGTCATACTTTTCACAGAGGATGCTTTAACGTTTCAACGAAAAGTCATTCTAGAAAAGTTTGCCCGGTTTGCAAAACCAATTTGCAACTGTCAGCAGCCGACCTTCAAACAGGTTCTGGCGTGCAAACTAGCCGAACGATGAATGCTCAAGGCTCCGCCTCAGGTTCTGCTAGTGGCAATACTAATAATGCCAATACTGAACGTACGGATGTACAAGTTTCGGACTTGCCCGTATTGCAGATTTGCAAAAATCTATAGAGGATGCCTTGATAGCTGCCACTGCTAGGCAGACGGACACTTTGTCAAGAACGTTAGAGACCGGTTTGGACCGACTCCCACTTCGATTGTGGAATAACGGCTCTAATGAGGAAAGAGCATCCAATGTCGGTATGCAAACTTTACCGGAAGTAGAGCATAGGACATTCCAACAAATGTAAGGAATGCCACAGGTGGGAGGAGTTCCAAGTAACTCTGTAGGATATGCAAATAGAAGTAATATCTCATCCCTCCGCGCAGACCGCATTAGTCAGATCATTACTAATTGGAAACTCAGATACTCGGGCAGGGCATCGATGCCGATTGACGATTTTGTATATCGCATTGAAGCTTTGACTAGACAAACGCTGGACGGTAACTTCGATCTATTGGCACGTAATGCCGGTAATCTGTTCGAAGGCAGTGCAAGTGAATGGTTTTGGCGTTACCATAGAAGTGTTTCTACAATAGATTGGAATAGTCTACGTACCGCGTTAAGAAATCATTATAAAGAGGATCGGACTGAACAAAGCATTCGAAACGAAATGCAACAACGCAAGCAGAAGCAAAACGAATCGTTCGACCAATTTTATGAAGCAATCGTAGTATTGAATGATAGGCTCTGTAGGCCCCTGTCGGAACTGGCACTTGTGGAACTTTTAAGATCTAATCTTTTGCCAGAAATCCAACGCGAGATTTTATATGAAACTTCAAGAACTTTCGCTGAGCTGCGACATTTGGTTCGCACTCGCGAGATATTTATACAGACTTTATCTAAAAACCACAGTTCCTCACATCGTGTAGGAAGTCATAGACAAATAAGTGAAGTCGATATTTCCCTAACAGAAGCCTATCCAGGTGATCCCGACGATGAGGAGGAATTTGATCTAGCTGCACTCTCTATTGGGTGTTGGAATTGTCGAGATCAAGGACACCGATACCAAGACTGTGTAGCTGAACGCCGAGTGTTTTGCTATGGCTGTGGGCAGCCAAATACTTATAAGCCCACATGCAGCAAATGCAATCCAAAAAACCCTCAAGGGCGTGCACCAGTGAAAAGTGCACGCAAACAGGTTTCTTCGAAATCAACCAGCACAGACCCGTAACCGAGACATATTTTACGGAACTCCCAGATTGTTCAACCATACCTGATAGTCCCCTTCAGAAATTGACTCCAACCAATTGTAGTTTTCACAAAGACACTTTTACTTCTTCTGGCCTTGAAGCCATTAAAACAAGATCTCAGCTGCGAAGAGAATCTTACTTCAAAAAGTGTAAGATGGAACGAAGGAAGCTAGTAGCATCGGTGATTGGAAAAACACCAGATTTCCGTCCCTACGCTAAGGTAACCCTATTAGGCCGAGATGTGGTAGGTCTTATGGACACCGGATCATCTGTTAGCTGCATAGGCAGTAGATTAGCTCTCGACCTAGTGGATTCATCCACAGAGTTTCAGCCATTGTCATCTTTCATTCGCACCGCTGATGGCAAGTCTCAGAATATTATAGGTAAACTTAAGACAGAAGTTACATACCGCGGCGAATCAAAGCCCATATTATTTTATATAGTGCCTTCTTTATCCCAAGATCTCTACCTCGGTGTCGATTTTTGGGTTAACTTTGAATTACTGCCTAAGTATTTGTTACGAGGAAATTTGGAGTCTCTAGATTTAGAAGACCCATTGATGCGCACGTTGTCCTCCGGGCAACAACATCAGTTAACCACCGTTATTAACCAATTCCCATCTTTTTCGGAGAAAGGACTTGGACGCACGAACGTTTTAGTGCACACAATTGACGTGAATGGTGCTACTCCTATTAAACAGCGCCATTATCCAGTCTCGCCTGCTATAGAGCAACTAATGTATGCTGAGTTGGATAGAATACTATCTTTAGGAGTTATTGAAGAATCATCTAGTGCCTGGTCGTCACCCGTGGTCCTAGTAAGAAAACCCGGGAAAGTCCGTCCCTGTCTGGACAGCAGAAACTGAATACCGTTACCGTCAAAGATGCATATCCTATGCCCATTATCGACGGTATACTAAGTCGGCTACCCAAAGCTGAATACATTACTAGCCTTGACTTAAAAGATGCCTTTTGGAAAATACCGTTTGACCCGAAGTCCCGCGATAAGACGGCTTTTACTGTGCCTGGTCGGCCTTTATACCAGTACACAGTAATGCCTTTCGGCTTATGTAATGCGCCGCAGACGATGTCTAAATTAATGGATAAAATTATACCGCCCCATTTGCGCACCGAAGTGTTTATCTATTTGGACGATTTGCTGATCGTCTCAGATACCTTTGAACGCCACCTTTGTGTACTTAAAGAAGTAGCAGCACAGATAGGAAATGCTGGCCTTACGATTAATGTACAAAAAAGCAAATTTTCCTTAAAAGAAGTGCATTACTTAGGTCATATTATAGGCAATGGGATTATAAAAACGGATCCAGATAAAATTTCTGACATAACTGATTACCCCGTACCTTTATCCATCAAACAAGTTCGTCGGTTTCTCGGAATGACCGGATGGTATCATAAATTCATACGGAATTATGCTGCTATCGCTTCCCCACTTACCGATCTTCTGAAGCAGAAACGCAGGTTCGAATGGAACTGCGATGCACAAACCTCATTTGAGGCCTTAAAAGCGCATATGACGAAGGCCCCAGTTTTGCACAGTCCCGACTTTACTCTACCTTTTTATATTCACTGTGACGCTAGTCATACTGGCATTGGAGGAGTATTAGTGTAGATTAATAGCGATGGTGATGAGATTCCTATATCTTTTATGTCACGCAAACTCAATAAATGCCAACGAAGCTATTCAGTGACTGAAAAGGAGTGTTTAGCCGCTATAATGAGTATTAAAAAGTTTCGGCCCTATGTCGAAGGACACGACTTTACAGTCATAACTGATCATGCCTCATTAAAATGGCTTATGTCACAAAGCGACCTTAGCTGTCGGTTAGCTCGTTGGGCCCTGAAGCTTCAGGGTTATTCATTTAAAATACAGCATAGAAAAGGTACTCAAAATGTGGTACCGGATGCGCTTTCTCGCACCTTTACGGATGATTTATCCGCACTTAATCTAGACCACTTTATCGATTTGAATTCAGAACACTTTAATTCCGAGGAATATGAGCAACTGAAAGCGAAAGTGATGGAGAACAGTTCTCATATACCAGATGTTAAAGTCATTGACCGATTTTTGTACCGCCGTTCCGAACATGCTCCTGGCGAAAAGGTTGCCGACGAGTCAGTTTGGAAGTTGTGGCTACCAAAAGAACTTATCCCAAAGGTTTTAAAATTATCTCATGATGGACCCTCTTTCATCACATGGAGGTATAAACAAAACACTGGAAAGAATCCGTCGTTTCTATTATTGGCCGAATTTGGTTTTCGACGTTAAAGAGTACGTGAACAATTGTTCTGTTTGCAAATGCACAAAACACCCCAATCGAGTCTTACGTCCACCATTAGGAAACCCAACCGAAACTTCCAGATTCTTCCAAAGGTTGTTCATTGACTTTTTAGGTCCTTATCCCCGATCGCGTTCAGGGAATATTGCGCTTTTAGTGGTTGTCGACCACTTCTCTAAATTTCCGTTTATAAAACCCGTCAAAAAGATGACCTCTGAAGCTATTATACGTCTCATAGAAGAAGATTTATTTCACTGTTTTGGCGTACCTGAGGTCATAGTTTCTGACAACGGAGTTCAGTTCAAATCACATATCTTCAACGCCTTGCTTGATAAATATGGGATTCAACATATATACACGGCGGTGTATGCGCCACAAGCAAACGCCTCGGAAAGATTGAACCGATCCATACTGTCAGCCATAAAGGCATACATACATACACCCTAATCAATCGAACTGGGATGCTCAACTCAGTAGCATTTGCTGTTCACTGCGGTCGAGCTTCCATACCGCCATTAACACCACTCCATATAGACTAGTATTCGGTCAACATATGGTCACAAATGGACAAACTTACCAGTTGCTCCGAAAACTAGACATGCTCGAAGATCGTTCTGTTCGCTTTGACAGAGATGACTCTTTCGACATAATGCGAGCCAAAGCGTCTACCGCTATAAAAAAAACAGCATAGTCGCAATGAGAAGTCCTACAACTTAAGGAGTCGGAATGTAAATTTTTCCGTCGGCCAAGAAGTTTACCGACGTAACTTCCAGCAAAGTAATTTTGCAAAGGGAATCAACGCGAAGCTCTCGCCTACCTTCTTGAAGGCTAGAGTAACACGGAGACTCGGACAATGCTATTATGAACTCGAAGATTTACAAGGAAACCCTGTGGGCAAATACCACGCAAAAGACATCAAACAATGACTTTTCCGTACAGTTCATTTCATTTCGCTCCAAGCGTTGATCACCCTTCTCTCGGTTCTCCGCGAAGTGTGATTTTGGTGGAGGGGATTTGTAGTGTCGCTTGTAGCATTACCTACATGTAATTTTAATAGTATACCCATCTGATACCCATCAAATGAAAATACCCGGTTCAGAACCGATAGACCCGCACTTTATCGTCATTATTGTCATTAGTGTAGAGTTCGTTTATGCACCTTGCACTTTAATGACATTCGCATTTACATGCTCTCAATTTTTGTTTCTACTTCCGCCACAAGTAGTTTTCCTACTCTGATTCGACCTTTTCCTTTTTGGACGTGGAGCAGTAAAGTTGTGCGCGATATCAAACTCGACCTAGCGAAAGTTCTTCAATAAAAAGTTAATAAAGTGTGATTGTCGTGTTCAAAGTGTGTTGAAAACCACAACTTTGAAAATCATCCTTTCTGTCCCGAATTTATTTAAAGAAGGGTAAGTGAGGATTCCCTCAATAATATCAGATTAAAAAAAATCGGAAATTTTCGCTAACCTGTTGGTTTTCACAGGAATTTATTTGGCTTACGTAGCCCTCAACATTCCTCACATTGTGCAACCACAGCATCCACTGCTTCATCAGTTCTTTTTTTTGGTGTCATATCCCTCGAGGGTAAGTTTTTTTTATTCCTGGCCGTGCGACACCAATAATATAGTTTTTTTATCTATTTTATATAGATGTGGCACCAGTAATTTTTATTTTTGGACTTAGCTTATAAATTTTATTCGTAAAAATCTCTCCGCAATACCCTACAGTAATTTGTTGAAATAAACGTGAAAACAAATTTGGCATAATGTACGGTTATCTCTTCGTAATAACCTAACAACCTATTCGTAATGCTGTAAAAATTTCTTCGACAACTCAACAACCCATGATGTCCTAAGCTATATATTTTATAACCAGCAACCAGGAAGTAATGCTGCACCGATTACAACCGGCGCAAGCAAACATAATTTTATAATCAGAAATACGAAAGTTTCCCACAATTTTGTAAACAGCCTAATGTTATAGAAGTGAAAAACGTGACATCACAATAGATGGATTCAGCATTGAATTTTTATCGTTATATTGGCATATAATCACAACGATCAAGTTTTCAAAAAGGCAGAATTTTCGGGAAGCTGTGTGACCCACCCTAATACATCAAGTGATCTACAGTTTCTATCTTCATGTGATGCAGCTCACCACCATCATACAATTTAATTTGTTAATAACAAAATACAATATAATGTTAATTTAATTTTTTTTGGTCATAAGTACTTAACTAGGCACAGCATAATTAAGTAAAACCAACAACACATACATCAGTGAAAACCTCAGCGAAAGATCTTTCGACGTGGGAATATGGTGTAAGTGGTCTCTTTGGTATGTAATTATCATTATATTTATATTTTTCACCATACGTATGTTTGTATGTATATATACCGCGTAATCTCTCAAAGCTCAGGTTAGCTAAAATGTGCACAGGCAGTGAGCTGAATTGTATGCATTTGTTTTTGCTGTTATCACTCCCTAGTTGTCATTTCACGTTTTACACTTGCTCCCTTTGAGCAATTAATTGTTTTGATAAGAGTTATTTTTCATTTAAGAGTAAGGAAGATAAATTTAGATGAAAACAGGTTTTGTTTTGTTGGAGCACAGCTCTATTTTATTTAATATATAACTCTAATACTCCAAAAATTATAGAGTAAGTAATATAAACATATGTAAATATGTAAGTAGGGGGAGTAATGGATCAGTCCACCTTTCTTTTGCATACAACTATATAAACATCAATTTTTTTATTTTGCATTTAGTCAGTAATATTCATTATTCTGAATCTCAACCATATGCTTATATTTGAATTTATATTTCGCGCATATACTTACGTATCTCGATATACATAGATAAGTAGATATGCTTATACATTTATCTTAAGTTTCTTCATAATTTGTAAGACATTTATCATATTCGGTTCAAATATTCGACCGAAAGTTTTCGATTTTCCCTATAATTGTTTTTGTATCATGCATCTAAGAATTTTTCTTTTGATTAAATTTTGTTGAATTATAATGCCGTTTTAATTCATTTTTGAAAGGGAAAGACCATGCATCGAACCACTATGAATAAGGGCGTTTAGTCGTCTTTGATTGAAGGAATCACTAATAACGCTAGGCATCTCTAGGAACCAAGTGATCATGGTAGGGCGGGCATTTCAGTTGTTGCGCTGACATCTGGCAACAACAACAACAACCAGCTAGCCTTTCAGTATACTTTTCTCAATCCCTATTCTCTCCTATTCATTTTTTTTGTGTGCAGTTTTCCCTTACATTCCTCTATTGACCCTCCTACCCTTTTGTACCTTTAACCCTCATTAGCACGCGAATTTTTTTTTTGTTATTTTGTTTTTGCGAGCACACACCCAGTAGCCACTCTTAACCCACCCCCATGCCGACATTGCTGAGCCGATACAAGCGCGTGCTCTACTGTGTGTACCCAACATCTGCTCGATCCTACGTTATATGTTACACGTAATTTAAGGCTGTTTTACACGAGTGCCCAACTCTGAAACCGATTGTTCTTTAATAAGTACTAGTATCGCCCGTGGTCGAAATTCGACCAAATTAAATTTTCTCCAGCTCCTCTAAAAATAAAACTTTGAAATAAAATACTTATTTTCCTGGCCACAATCTTTTCTTTAACATACATATCTCCCGTGACAAATGCAATACCAAGTAAGTAGGTGGAAAAATAACTAAGACTTATTCCGTTTTGCATAAGTCGCGGGAGAGCTACTTACTTGGTTTAGTTTTGTCACAGGAGATATAGCATGTCATAGACTTCTTCGTGAACTTAAACAACTTTTCTTCGTATAACTGGTTTATATCAGTCGCTTTTTCCAAAAAATGTGGTGAATATAAAAAAAAAGTTGAAAAATTTGATGCCTAGTCGTGAAAACGGTTCTAAAGGTCGCAAATATGCTTATTTTATCATCTCGCTATTAAATTGTTTTAAATTTTATTGCAAATAAGAGCTCAGTTGATAAATGTCCGTGAACGCATTTTCGTACGTTATAGAAGGCTCTAACCAACAAACGAAACATTTGCCAGAAGAAGCAAATTGGTGAGTTGGTACTAAAGTAAAGGTCTTGCCATTTCCACACCACCCATGAGGTAGGCAATTGAAGCATCCTCGGGAATAACTTTCTAAGTGACAAAATTATAATTTTTAAAATTTTTCACTTTATGTACTTCTTTCAACTGTTTCTTTAACTTTTACTTTTACATACTTCATATTATCAGTTTTACACCAACATAATGTATGTATGCCAATTTACATTACCCTACTATTTCTATGTGTTTTTGCAGTTATGGCGTGCAAAAATTTTAGAAAATTTGTTCTGTACAATGCAGGAGAGCTGGAGAGTCAAAATAAATGGCATTTCGCAGAAGGCCAGACTAAGGCAACGAAAAAATGTGCCGAAATAGTCGGTAACTCTTTAGCTTTGGGGTCAAACGGGTAGAAGTTATGAAAAATGTTGAGTGCTACATCAAAACATGCGGTTCGGTGTCCCTGATAATAATATGCCGGCGGAAGGTCAATACTATAAGCCAGTCAAAATGTATCAACAAAAAACCTTAAGTACATTTTTTACTTGGCCTTATGTTATTGATTTTGTTAGAAGAACTTCAGAAATTTTAAGTAGAGGACCAGCCCCCATGCACCCAACAACGGTTTTTATAGTGCTTTTGATCCTATCAATCCATATTTATCAATAAATTCAATATTTCATTATCAACTCATGGCAGTGTTATATGATGCATTTAAACTTCATTTGTACATATATTTTTGTTTATTTATGCCTGCAGATACGTTAATTTGTCATATTTTTGAAAAATAAGTTTCGAAAAATTTATTTACTCCTTCAAAAGTCCAACTAAAGCAAAACCTTTAAAATCCCCAAAATATATGATGAAAATACCCATACTCAGTTTTACTCCACTTTCACGGAGTGGCACCAATGACAAATGTTATAAAAAATGTGCATTTTGACAGCGCTCTCTCGAAACGAAGAGTCTCAAATCTATTTATCTATGGTTAGTAAAAGGAATGAGGGCAAAAAATTTGAAAACTTGAGCAAGTGTTTCACGCACCGAGTAGAAGAAACCAAATGCGCAGAAATTTTCGGCAGAGAGAATGACGATTTCTCAATTTTTCGGTAACGTTTATAATCGCATGGCTTCCCCTCATAAGTATGTATGAATATGTATGTATGTATGTAAAATGAATGAGTTTTAAAATCTTTGAGCTTACAGGATTGCCCATATGTGGGAGCGTGTAAGCTAAAGCAGCCATTATGCATACTTAGCATAGACTTGACTTGACTTGGAACTGCCACTTAGCGTTCTGTTTAATGAAGTTTGCATGTATCTGATTACCCTACTTGACTTGACTTAGAATTCTGTGGAGTTTTGATTTTTTATGTAAATTCTAAGTGTAGTGAGCGCCGTGAGAGAACTGTGTGATGCCATACTTTTTTTTAACATTTTGAATAAAATCCTCCAACTATTCTATAGGGATAAGAATTTTTGGATGTATATTATTCATATGACAGCCGCAAAACTTACTGTCAAATAAATTGAATTCAAATTAGGCTAACCTAAAAAAAAATGTTTTTCCTCCCAAATGCTTTTTAGTTTTTTTTTGGCATTGACTATATACTGATTGTAGATAAGCTCAGAAAATCGCAACCTAATGCCAAGAAAATGCGTTTTGGTACTTTTTACTGAGTTATATGTAACAAATCTCATGATTACTTTTGAAAAGCAGTTCGATATGGGAAACTTTTACTCTTATTTGAAACTGGCTAGTGTACTCTCTTGCTATTTTTCTAAGTGCTAAGTGACAGTTCTCAAGTAAAGTCAAGTCTATGCTAAGTATGCATAATGGCAGCTAAAGCCATGAGCAGTTAAGATGGATTTCTTAGGCTTCAAATGATGTTGTACAGGATTTAGCACAATTTTTTTGGCACACAAATAAAAGCAAGTGGCAGCTCCTGGATTACTGCATATGAGTGATAGAAGAGGGGTTTGTGTGGTTTTCGTAGTTTTTAAAAAGTGCGAAATTTGCGAGGTGGTGATGCCACTCAAAGTTTTCACACATTGGGGTGGTAGTACAACAGAGTTAGGGTATTAATATAAATACTGCTGAAATTTTTCATAAGGTAATGAAAACATGCACCAACTGAAGTGATTAGATTTCGGCTTGTAGTAAGGCTACAGATTATTTGCAACAACATTTGAAAGCTAATAACTCCTGCTTTACATTTCTTTGCATGGATTTTGATATTTTTCTTTTTTCTCTTCTATTTTTGAAAATTCCTCTTCTGGTGTTGCTATGAAAATATTTTATTCTATATAACTAACTCCATTCTTAGTATGAAAAATACATTTTCTGCTTAGAAAATATGCTTTTCCAATATTTTATTGTAGTAGACTACTACTTTTTTAGTCTCATGATGCAATAAACAGGTGATCGCATGGTGACATACATCCGTGCGTACGTAATTTGTGTAATGTATTTTGTTGTTGTACTTTGTGTGCGTACTGTCAAACTTACACTGAAAAATGGGCATAATGTCAAAATTAAAGAAAAAAACTTTTTAATCAGCTGTCTCATGCCACGACCTTCCATAGTTGGATCATGTTTAGTCTCTTTTAAATGGAATAAATTGGTCACATTTGTTCGAGCATGTCCTATGAAGACACTAATTGTACAATTTTTATACCAAAATGGGTATAAATGTATACTACTTGCAGGACACCTGACTTCGATTCTCGGGACTCTCGGTGAAGACAAAAATGGGAATTGTTCTTTCTTTTTTTAATTCTTTTAAAGCAAGGAAAATTATTTAAAATGACGCCAGCAACTACTTATACTTTCCAGCGTCTACTTCCAGCTTTGCTCTAAATGAGACAATTGGTAATATTTTTCTGGCCAATCTTCAATAAATTAAAAAAAAAAATATTATGATAAAAGGTTTTCATATGTTATATGTTTCAAGGCAAATTTAATTTATAAAAAAAACAAAACTTAACCTGCCCCGAACCCGTGCTTGATCGTGTTAACGCACGCATCAGAGCCGGCACCCTTACCACCTGCGCCACTGCTGTATCATGTACATATATCATTTCTGTTGTGAATCAGAGACTTTATCTACTGGGTTGTAGATGTCGCTGAGGGTAGTGGTGAAATTCTTGCGCAAGGCGCGCGTCCATCTAGCGTACAATGAAACAGTCAGATACTGTAGCTTTGGTAAAAGCTTTTATATATGTTGTGCTGTTGGAGATTACAAAATAGCTGGAGAGTTTTGGAAAGTTTGTAATCTTCTTTTTTGTTTAATAACAAATAAACAAAGAATAATTTCCAAAATTTGTTTTCGCGAGACAGTAGAAATAGTCCATACCAAGATGGCAATATAACTTTTATAGGGATCTATCTATAAATACTATATGAAGTTGGGTTGCGAAAATTACTATGGGGAGAGTGTTAGCCTATTAATATATACAGGGTGGCGCAAAAGTAATCTACCGATGTTTTTTGGCTGTAATTAAAAAAAAAAATGAAAAACTTTGATTTTTCTTGTGGATTATTTTTATTTGGTCTTTTAATTTTTTTTACATCAAGTCGAGAATATGATGCCATGTAAATGGCCGCCGCCACAGTTGATTGTCATTTGAGCCCTTTTTATGGCTTTTTCCATCACTTTGGCCAAAACTTCCGGCGATAGGTCCTCACATTCTTGACGGATATTGTCTTTAAGAGCTGCAAGAGTCTGAGGCTTGTTGACATAAACCCGCGACTTCAAAAAGCCCCACAAAAAGAAGTCTGGAGCGGTCAAATCAGGCGATCTTGCTGGCCAATGCAAATCGCCAAAACGGGAGATTAGGCGCCCGGGAAATGCATCCTTCAGCATATCGGTTGTGGCACGTGCAGTGTGTGCTGTTGCACCGTCTTGTTGGAACCACATGTTTTCCAATCCCAATTCATCAAGTTGCGGAAAAAATAACTCGTTGATCATTGCTCTGTAGCGCTCACCATTCACAGTAACCGTTTGGCCCGTGACCGAAGGTCCGATGACTCCTCCAGCGAAAACAGCACACCATACAGTGACTTTGAGCGGGTGTAATGGCTCTTCGAGGGTTACAGGCGGATTTTCAGTGCCCCAGAAGCGAGAATTTTGCTTATTTACGTACCCGCTAAGATGGAAATGGGCCTCATCACTCATGATCATTTTTGATGAAAAATCATCTTCCTCTTCAAGTCAGCAATATTCCGCGTTCTGGAGCAGTGTAGCGTAACATTGTTTATCAAGGAGTATTTTGCATGTGTTTACTACACAAATGTCAAAACAGAATTGATTTTAGGGGCCAATCGCAAAATTTATAGCATTTTCTGATAGGAAGATTACTTTTGCGCCACCTTGTAGATACTGCTGAAATTTTTCATAAGGTAATGAAAACATGCACCAACTGAAGTGATTAGATTTCGGCTTGTAGTAAGGCTACAGATTATTTGGAACAACATTTGAAAGCTAATAACTCCTGCTTTACATTTCTTTGCATGGATTTTGATATTTTTCTTTTTTCTCTTCTATTTTTGAAAATTCCTCTTCTGGTGTTGCTATGAAAATATTTTATTCTATATAACTAACTTCTTTCTGCTTAGAAAATATGCTTTTCCAATATTTTATTGTAGTAGACTACTACTTTTTTAGTCTCAAGATGCAATAAACAGGTGATCGCATGGTGACATACATCCGTGCGTACGTAATTTGTGTAATGTTGTACTTTGTGTGCGTACTGTCAAAATTAAACTGAAAAATGGGCATAATGTCAAAATTAAAGAAAAACAAGTAAGGAAGTCTAAGTTCGGGTGAACCGAACATTAAATACCCAGCGTTAGTTTTCAGAAAAAGGGGGCGTAGTTTTCATCCGATTTAGCCCATTTTAAGAACCAATCTATTCCGAGCCTAAACAATAGCGAATTTGGTGGGCGCGGCCACGCTCCTTGCTTATAAAGCTTTAACCGCTTACATGAGCCAAAAGTACTGAATCGATCTTTACAAGGGTTATACCATGTCCTATATATAACTTTGGAAAAGAAGGCGTGCCATGCCCATAACTTTTAACGTATTTTGTGAAATTTTTTGATATACGGATATATGTGTCCATTAATCAATATTTACCTAATTTCAAAAAAGTGGGTGGTGGCACGCCCACGGATTTTATTATGTTGTTTGTCCCTATTTGAAGATCAGTTTTCATTGCAGATAGTTATGATACTTTCACAGTGGCTTGTTAATAGTGAAATGTTGATATTTTGTTTTTTCACTTGTGGGCGGTGCCACGCCCATTTTCCAAAATATTACCAAAAAACCTTTAAACATCACTAATAACATCATCAAGTGAATGAGTGTACTAAATTTTAGCATTATATCTTTATCAGTTAAACAGATATTGCATATTGCGGTTTCCTAACTCTCGTTTAGAGAACTTTAGTCCAAAAAGGGGCGTGGTCCTTCACCGATTTTTCTTATTTTCTGTGGTAGTACTCTACATAAACATAACATGCCTGGTACCTAGTTTTGTAAACCTATCTCACACCGTTCTGAAGTTATTAGCAGTCGAATTTGAAAATTGCCTGACTCATAAGTGGGCGGTGCCACGCCCACTTTCCAAAATTTTGCAAAAATAATGTAAAGAATGTGAAAATTGATGTATGTACCAAATTATATTATTATAGCGGCATCAGTTAATTAGATATGGACTGTTCAATATTTCCACCTCCTTTCAATATAACTTTTATAAAAAAGTAGGCGTGGTCGCCAAGTGATTTCGTTTATTTTCTATATCTGAATTTAACACAACAATAGTATGCCCTCTACAAAATTTCGTTATACTAGCATAAAACAGTTCAAGTTATTAAGAGTCAAAATTTTAAAATTTCTTCAAATATATGTGGGCGGTGCCACGCCCCTTTTAAAAAAATTTGATAAAATCCGCCTTATAACATATAAATCAATACATATTGCAAATTTTATCATTGTAGCTGCTTCTGATATGGAATTAAGCCGTTTTATACGTTTTTCGAAATTTTCGATATCGAAAAAGGGGGCGTGGTTATCATCCGATTTCGCCCATTTTCAATAGCAACCAACCTTGGCCAGAAAGTAACCTGTATGCAAATATCTCAATTTTTACTCAAGTTATCGTGTACACGGACGGACAGACGGACGGACGGACATGGCTTAATCAATTCCTCTTTTCAACCTAAGAACTTTCATAATGGAACCCCATATCTAACTCGATTATTTTGCTCCGTTACATAGTACCGTTATGTGGACAAAATTAATATACCCTTGTACTAGTACTAGAACGCTGGGTATAAAAACTTTTTAATCAGCTGTCTCATGCGACGACCTTCTATAGTTGGATCATGTTTAGTCTCTTTTAAATGGAATAAATTGGTCACATTTGTTCGAGCATGTCCTATGAAGACACTAATTGTACAATTTTTATACCGAAATGGGTATAAATGTATACTACTTGCAGGACACCTGACTTCGATTCTCGGGATTCTCGGTGAAGACAAAAATTGTTCTTTCTTTTTTTAATTCTTTTAAAGCAAGGAAAATTATTTAAAATGACGCCAGCAACTACTTATACCAATTTTACTAGGTAGATATGTAACAAAAATATAGGGGAGCACAAATTAAAATTTAGGTATTGCCTGTCACTCGCATTAAATAAAACACCGCCGATCTCGATTACTAATTGACTGACTTAAATCAAAGAACGTAAAACACAAAGAAGGTCCAACGCAACGAATAGTGTGAAACATTAAACCATCAGGTAATTCACCACTGGGGAAATGTGCGTTTAAATCGCGAGTTCAAAAGCTAAATATTTGCATTTTTATTTTCAAACAAAATAAACATTTAAACGTTTTCGTAACTCCAACTATAGTTTTTTGTATAAATATTTAACTAAAACACGGTAAATTTAAGTAATTTAAATGTAGGTACAGTGGTGAATTACCTACCATCGATTTGACAGCGTCCACTTACATTCGCTGTTGGACCTTCTATGTACATTTACGTTCTTTGCTTAAATTATTCAATTTCCTCTTTTTATAATATTTTCCTCTTTTTTCCCCAATCTAATTTACAGTTTGTCAACTTCCAATTCCAATAAGCGGTTAGTTCTTCGCCTGTACCTATAAGTGTAGATGTACAGGACGATTTATGCAGGGCAGGGCAGGGGGTTAACGGAATAACAGCCCTTACATTCGAATGCAGACTGTAATCATGCATTTAAATTAGGGTGGTGCTAAAAAGTTAAGGTAAATAAATTGGTAAGTAATTAAAATCATTAAAAGGGAAAAGAAGGTAAGTGTAAATTAATTAAAAGGTGAGTATAATGTAAGAAATAGAGCAATATAATATATACTCTATTTTAGGTAACTCTTTTTAAGTATAAAGGTAAGTACATAATTATTTCTATTTAACTTCAGTATTTAATTAAATTTCATTTTCATTTATTAATTTCTTAACTTAGTCGTCTGCTTCAACACCGGTCACCTTGAACTAATCTGCATTCTTCAACTGTCGATTAATGGTAACACGGCAAGATTGTATATCGGACGCCTAATTGTTCCGGTTCTGGTTTCCATGTTGACCACTCTCACCTTTCCGTCCTGGCAGGCGATCGTACCTGTCACTTTCTGGGGCGTGGCGTTGTCTTCGTGAACGACGACGAGCTCTCATTGGGATGTGGGTGCTGCCTTCTGCCGGAGTAGCGCGTGCTGGGTTCCGCGAGTGCAGTTTTCCCGGCATTGCCCTGAGCCAGTAACCGATTAACAGGTGCGCCGGAGTAAGACGCTCGCAGTCGTTCGGATCCTGGATGAGCGGAGCGATTGGGCGCGAGTTCAGCACGGCCTCTACCTCGGCGAGCGTTCCGATTTCTTCGGTGGTGAGACTCGCGTTGCAGGTGCTTCGCCGATTTCACTGCCGCTTCCCATAACCCTCTGAAGTGGGGAGCCCTGGGAGGTATAAAGGTGAACTTGAACCCTTCTTCTGCGGCGTGTTGGGTTACCTCCTCTTTCTGACTCAGAAACGTTTCCCTCAGTTCCTTGAGTTTGCGATCGGCTCCTACGAAGTTCGTCGCGTTGTTGCAGTGAACTGTCGCTGGTATTCCACGGAGTCCAACGATCCTTTTCAGAACTCAAGTCAGACACAACTTCTAAATGGACAGCTTTTGAGGTAAAACACACAAAGACCGCAATGTAAATTTTTTTTAATGAAAACTTTCCGTATGCCTTCGATAGCAGTGCTCTAATTGTAGCGCTTCCCAGCGGTTATCTTAAATCTCTTATGCCATGGGAATAATAGAGAAAGCTTTTTGTTCAACGCTTCGAAGGAGTTAAGATTAGACTGCTACTGTAATTACCATTTTTAATGGCTGTTCAAAAGGCGGAAAGTGTCGAAGAAATTAATGTTTATGTATGTATATATGCAGTGGGAAATTTGCATACAAGAATCCTCCCCCATCCGAAGAGCTTAGACCTGGAAACACTAGCATGCACTAACTAGTATGATTTTTCACTGCCGCTAGAACAATTTAGCCTACTTGAAGGTACATTACATAAAATGGCGCCCAACGTGGGGCCCACACATTTGTAGAGTTTTCTGTTTTACATATATATAATACTTCTATATTGCTAGTATCGTATCTTCCCAATATGCTGACAGCGTGTCAATCATTATTACACGAGATGCTTATAATGCAAGTTGTGCGCATGCGCGAGTTTTATTAGTGTTAGTGCATTGAAGCAGCGCGGCGAAAAAAACGTATGGAAGGGGTAGACAGGGGCCACTGACTTGTTTACACAAATTGTACTTTATAGTAGCGTATAAAACCACAGTTGAGTAAATTAAATATGAAAATGCCAATATATTGAATATAAATCGTAATATATTTATTATTTGAGCTTATAGGGTTTCTATGGCTACGTGATCGTCCATAATATGGTTAGAAAATGCATTACTTAAATTTTGAAAAATTGTGAGAGCGAAACTGACTTTTGTACATTACATTAGTGCAAATAAATTCAATCTTTGAAATATCCAAATATTTCATTGACCCCCTTTTATTCAAAAAAATTGACGACGCCAACCGAGATTTTGTCTTCTTCTCTCATTGTATGTCTGTACTGTAATGTTTGACACGCTTCACAGTTCTTTACTAGCAATATAGAAGTATTATATATATGCTGTTTTACAGACTACTATACTTAGAGAGGTGAAGGAATTCGTATTAAAAGCATTTTGCTTTAGCTAACCAAACTCGATATATTATGGTAATTAGTTCTCATTGGGAACTATGAACTCACATATTTTGCTTTTTGGAACAGAGTCTCAGTGTTATGTAGTTGACACACTCTGACAGGCGCGTATCCAGAAAAAAATTTCGGGGCGGGTTTTGGCCAAAGTGTCAGTAAATAAGAATTACCTGTAAATACACACATATTTATATTTTTACATATTACATATTTATGCTTTTATTTTTTTTAAGTTTTTCTCGTTCTACGCTGCTAAAAATTTCAGCCTAAATTTTAAGCCATTCATTGGTTTGCACATATTTTGAAACTTTTTGGTAATAAATTCCAAACCTTGCTAATTTTTTTGTGGTTTAGATTTAAAACTTAACTGGGATAAACAAAAATAGAACAAAAGTCGTATACATAGCGAATATGTGTACTTTTCGCACAAAATTCATGAGTGCGCCGTAGCATGCAGTTTTGTAGCTCGTTCAATTGTAGTGAACAAAGATACCAATTTATAAGAGTAACATTTTTATATTGAAGAAAATGCTCTTGGTCGGCTAGAAAGAAAATTGCCAAAAATCGAGTAATTCTTCTAGAGGTTTAACTTTGAGTTGCAGTGTTTTTATTGTGTTTTTACACATACTTTCATACAAAAATAATGAAATTAGTCAAAGGAAGTTAATCTTACTGGAAATTCCAAAAAACACTTTGAACGCAGACATACTGGTCTAGCTGTATGATCTCTATATAAATATAAACAATGACGAAAGTGCAATTTTAGTTATTTTAAAAGTGGAATAATACATTCACTGTTTAGATTTATAATTTATATAAATATATATTTATAAAACACATTATGTATTTTATTTACGAAGAGGATCAAAGACCTGGTAAAGTATAGTTGCTCATAAAATCCCTGAATTTATTCCTATATATAATAGATTATTTAAGCCTCATCGAATCCCCTTTATAATCTCTTAATTAATAACTTATTAAGTGCACATTTAATGCCTCACACTATACCTTAAACATCCCTTATGTATAGGGCATAGGCATGAGAGCGATAAATACATGAAGCTTATATGAGAGAGAGAGACAAAAACTCACACGCATATGAACGTATCCCTCAGTTTGGGCATCTTGCCCTGTACAATATAATGGAAAAATCTAAAATCCTATGCCTTAGTACTATGACATAATTGAGGGATTATTTAAGGCATAGTGTTCTGGCTGGGATTGGATTGGAAGATAAAGTATTCGAGATATTACAGTGTCTTCCTAATAGAAAAATTACTACTGTACCAGTTTAAAACGTTTATGCAGACACTTAGGCCCGGTTTTTCAGTGCAAGTTTAGCTCAATATGTCAGTTTAAGCTTAAACTTGTTATGCAGTTTTTCAGTCAACTTTAAGCGAAGTTTGAACGGAATTTAAGCGCCCGATCGCCAGGGTTAAACTCTAGATAGCCTGTCAGCTGTTTGCATATTTGATACAATCGAAACAGTGAAGTATTTGGTGAGAAATTCTTGCTTTTGGACATTTTAAATTTACTTATTTAACTTGTATACTGCGTATTTTTATCTTTGTTCTAAGCAGGCGCTTAGCCAAAAAAAAAAATTCGGGGGGGGGGGGGGGGGGGGTTTGGCCAAAGTGTCAGTAAATAAGGATTACCTGTAAATGCACACATATTTATATTTTTACATATTATATATTTATACTTTTATTTATTTGAAATTTTTCTCTTTATAAACGGATAAAAATTTGAGCCTAACTTTCAAAAAATTCATTCATCCAATTTTTAAAACGTAAATTCCAAACCTTTCAATTACCTACAAAAATTCTCAATTTTTTGCGGTTTAGATTTAAAAATTTACTAGGATAAACAAAAATGCAACAAAAGTCGTATACACAGCGAATATGTGTACTTTTCTGATAAAATTCATGAGTACGCCGTAGCTCAGTAGGTAGAGCATTGCGCACTGATTTGTGGAACGTCGGTTCGAGTCCTAACATTTTTTAAAAAAATAAAAAATTGTTAACATTTTCGGTTTAAAATTTAAATAATTTTTATTGCGCGCATTTCTATGACAAACAATGTAAATTTAATTCTAAACCAAATTTGGTTTGGTCATACACCTAGACCAGTATATCTGCGTTCAAAGGGTGTTTTTGGAATTTCCAGTAAAATTAACTTCTTTAGACTAATTTCATTATTTTTGAATGAAAGTATGTCCAAATACACAATAAAAATACTGCAACTCAAAGTTAGAACTTTGTGGAAAATTCATGAAAATTCCAGAAAACTAAAAAAATTTTCATCAAAATTTCCAACTTTTTAGCAAAAATTTTTAGATCTTTTTCACACAAACAACACTTTGAACGCAGACATACTGGTCTAGGTGTACATGTAGCCCCAAAAAGTTTTAAATCTAGGCTAAAACTTTTGGCCGTGTACAAAAAAATATTCATTTTTCTTGTTTGTTTTGAAATTTTGTTTAGAATTTCTTCAGGAGGTACCTTAAAAGTAGAGTGGATGTTGAGTAGAGCCAGCATCTCCTGGCGAAGTTTTTAACCTTCGAAGGGAAGAGGAAGACCGTTCGCTAGGAGCAACGGAAACTGAAAGCGTTGCAGCAATTTATATACATATATCGATGTAAAGTAGGGAAAAAAGACACGGAACAATTATTTAATGCATCAATGAACGTGCTTGGTCGTTCCTCCTTTGGGATTGAAAAATATTTTTCTTTTTTAGGGCTTTACACTTTCAAAAGAAATCCAAAAACTCTATATAAAATGACACTTATGAAACGCTTAAGAAAAATTTCTTGTGTCAGAATCTCTTATACTTTTCTACTGCTAGTTTTTTGAAAATTTAAAAAAAAGCGACCTGCGCAACTCTGGCTTTGGCAAGAAATAACTAGTTGTCGCTTTATTTCTTGAAGGAAAACTGAAGGTTCGGAAAAATAAAAACAAAAAATATGATAACATTGAAATTCATATAAAAAGAGACAAATTGCAATTATTCAACATGCAATACGGAACGTCAAAATTTCTTGGCTATTCATGACAATTTCATGGTCAAGAAATAAATGAAAATATTTCTTGAGCATTTTCTTTTCAACAGCATACCGGGCCAAAATTAGCGTCACTTTTTATTATCACCTGACAAGTATAAGTACAATCTTTCTCTGATAATTCAATACGACTGCGTTGTGTACTGCTTGGTAATTTTTTGATCTTCTTGGTCATGTTTTTGGTTAAGCTTATGGCAACGGTGACTACAATAACAAGAGACACTCATTTTTACGATTTTTGCCCCCTGTATTCATAACTCGAAAAACATTTAATTTGAATTCTCTTGCTGTTGTTAACATGCTATGTAGTTGAGATGCTAAGTTGATCTTATGCAGAGCAAGTCTGACACTTTTGCCCGAATTTCTTAAAGCGCCAAATTAGTGAACCGTTGCAGGAATTTAGTTGGGACCTCTCAGATTTGCTCTGATAATTGATTAGCGACTACCAATAACTTCTCTCAGTGTGAAATATTATTTAATTCTATTTTTTGGTATTTTCATTATTGCTTTTAATGCTAATTTGTTAACAGGTGTTTTAAAATTGAATAGAGTATTTATTCTAGTACAGACGTATATTTTTCAATTTTCGGAAATTTCGGGGGGGTTTGAACCCCAAAACCCCCCCTGAATACGCGCCTGCATACGATCCATTAGACAGGTCGGCTCTGTTCTCCCATTGTTTTGTTTTTACTCTAGCTAACTAGGTAACATTTTTATGATCAGATTTAAAAACCAATATTTGAACAAAACAATGAGAATACTGGAAAAGATCAATACTAAACGATGTTTATGGCATTTTTTTGCTTCCTCTCATGCCAAAAGTCCGGTAGATGGTATTGGCAGGTCCTTAAAACAATATGTATGAAGTAAAGTACTTAAAAGAGAAGTACAAGTGTCAAATGCAGAAAAATTTTCTTCAGCGTCACAAGGCTCAGCAATAACCTAGATGCAACTAGACAATATTTCTAAAACCGGGCCAGTGATAAATGGGATCTCTAAAATCCGCACAATGTATTGGAATTATGATCACTTGCTTAAGGCACTGATTTCTTTTGACTTGCATAAAAACTTAGCACAAACAAGTAAGGAAGTCTAAGTTCGGGTGAACCGAACATTAAATACCCAGCGTTAGTTTTCCGAAAAAGGGGGCGTGGTTTTCATCCGATTTCCCCCATTTTAAAAACCAATCTATTCCGAGCCTAAACAATAGCGAATTTGGTGGGAGCGGCCACGCCTCTTGCTTATAAAGCTTTAACCGCTTACACGAGAAAAAAGTACTGAATCGATCTTTTCAAGGGTTATACCATGTCCTATATATAACTTTGGAAAAGAAGGCGTGCCATGCCCATAACTTTTAACGTATTTTGTTAAATTTTTTTGATATACGGATATATGTGTCTATTAATCAATATATATAATTTTAAAAAAGTGGGTGGTGGCACGCCCACCGATTTTATTATGTTGTTTGTCCCTATTTGAAGATCAGTTTTCATTGCAGATCTTTATGATACTTTAACAGTGGCATGTTAATAGTGAAATTTTGATATTTTGTTTATTCACTTGTGGGCGGTGCCACGCCCATTTTGCCAAAATATTACCAAAACCCCTTTAAACAACACTAATAGCATCATCAAGTGAATGAGTGTACTAAATTTTAGCATTATATTTATTTATTTATTTATTTATTTATTAAGTCTACTGATTTAAAAATCTTACAGACTAGACAGCATATCACATTCACATACATAAATAAATAAATCAGATTAATTAAATAATGTAAACAAACTTAATTTAAATGCGTAAAAACTCGAACTTAGATCAATAACATTAGCGTAAGTATTACAAAGACGGATACATCTATTAATGGGTTTATTCAACGAATAATTAGTTGTGCTAGTTGAATCAGCAAATAAACGATTAGATCTCAGCGTTCTTGGGGGTATATAAACATCGAACAAAGCCTTCAACTCATCACAATCAATTTTATTGTTTATTACATTATATACAAATAGTAATGAGCAGCAAATTCTTCGGTCATGTAAAGACTGCAGGCCAAGAAGCTTCCTTCTGCCAATATAAGGCGGATGATCACCTTCAAAGTTAGTTTTATATAAAGCATATTTCGTAAAGACTCTTTGGACTCTTTCAATTTTTGCAGAGTATAGATCGTAGTACGGACTCCAAATAAAAGAACAGTACTCTAACCGGCTCCGTACAAGAGCAGTAAACAAAGATTTCAGGGTATTTGGGTCTTTAAAATCCCTAGTATTTCTTTGAATGAAACCTATCATTGCAAACGATTTGGAGGTTATGAAATCGATATGTTTCTGAAAAGAAAGCTTAGTGTCAAATATAACACCTAGGTCCTTCATATCTTGCAGACGATCGAGTACATTAGTATCCAAGTGATAGTCGAACTGGACAATATCCGGTTTCCTAGTATATTTTACTATAGAGCATTTCTTGATATTTAAATATAAATGATTCAAACAGCACCACGCTTCAAAAGAAGTTAAATCATGCTGCAACTTCTCGCAATCAGAGGTACTATCAACTTTCAGAAAGAGTTTGACATCGTCAGCAAACATTAAACAATTCACGTATTTAAAGTGAAAGGGTAAATCATTAATAAATAGTAGGAACAATAAAGGGCCACTGTGAGTTCCTTGCGGAATACTTGACCACGCATTAACCCAAGTGCTGGATGTGGTGGACCCCATTTTCACAAATAGTTTCCTGCCACTAAGAAAACTAGAGAAAAATTTCAGTAGCTCACCAGTAATGCCGTACATTTTTAATTTATGCAACAAAACTACATGGTCTACCTTATCGAAGGCTTTAGAGAAATCTGTGTATATCACATCAAGCTGGGACTGGCAATTGAATGCCTTGACGATCTCGTGCGTGACTAGGAGTAGATTAGTACACGTAGACCTACCGGGCATAAAACCGTGCTGGCAAGGACTAAGTATATTACGTACGTGAAGATAAATTTTTGATTGAATTACACTGTCAAACAACTTTGCCACTGTGCTTTGTTTCACTATAGGCCTATAGTTACAAATGTTGTTTCGGTCACCTGACTTAAAAATCGGATGTATGGAGCACACGTTCCAGTCGTCAATAAAGACGCCGTTGGAGAGACATGCATTAAAAATATTGGTAATTGGACCCACTAAAGCTTGCGTAAATGTTTTGAAAAGTGCGGAACAAAGTCCTTCACTATCCAACTTAAGGTTGAACTTTAAACTAGATATTGCAACAGACACATCACACTCGTCAACTAAAAACGATGATATTGGTGGTAATGATGGAGAAGCTAGAGTAGGAAGAGACTGGTTGTCGTACACTTCATAGACCCCCTGGAAAAATTCGGCAAATAAATCGCATGAAGCCTGTGTGGTTTCAGAAACTATCCCGTTATAGACAAAGGTGGTTGGAAACCCGTGTGACTTTCTTTTCGAATTTATGTAATGCCAGAAAGATGACGGATTAGGTTTGAGTCTCGATTCAACATTAAACATGTACTGCTTGAACAAAAATTTATGAAGGCAGTCAAAGTCCTTACGAAATCGCTCAAAATTCTGAAAGTCCCTCACACTTTGACTCACTTTGAAACTTTTAAAGGCTTTAATCTTTTTATTTTTTAGATTACATAAACGCTTGTTAAACCAAGGTGGTTTATTATTCGCAGATGTATGCTTCAATGGAACATATTGTGATAGTGCTTGGGTTAATAAAGAGTGAAAAGTTTTATAAGATTGCGGCAGATTACTTGGTGGGTTCAGAAATGACCAATCAGTTGAATTAAGAAAATCATTAATTCCAGAATAATCAGCTTTTGTAAAATCGTATTGTTGTATCGAATTTACTGTGACGCTGTCAAAGTTATAAAATTCAAAACTCATATTAAGTGCTTTATGGTGAAAACAATTAATAGAAAAAGGAGAATGATATTCGCTACAGTTTGCTTTAAGATCACAAGATAAAAACACAAGATCAAGCGTCCTTCCACCACTATTTAAGACAGCGTTACATTGACTAAACCCATTAGATAATAATGTACTTGTAAATAACAAATCAATATCTGATTTAAGATTAATTGGAACTAGAGTCCTATTGTTGTTAAGCCAGGAAATATTGCATAAGTTAAAATCACCAAGAAAAATAATTTCGCCGTTATCTTTAGCGATATCATTAACACGTTCGCCACTCAGCGTCACATATATGTGACGTGGGGTGTTTAAAAAAAACTCATGTCACATATAGTATGTGTCGTAAAATTACAAAAATGTACTGAGCTGTTATCCATGTTTTAGGGACTGGCATTTCCAATATAGAAAATAATAAAAATGTTTAATATATAGTAAAAAAAGTCAGTTTATCTTTTATTGATAGAAATCAAACTATTTAGTGACTCCCATATGTGACGCAAGTACTTCCCAAACTAATGACACTTAGATGTGACATATTTTTTTGAACGCTCAAAAAATCATTGAGTGGCGAACGTGTTAACGTAGACCAGATTGTCCAAATGCTTATTATATACTTCTATATTACTATTGGGTGGAATATAGGATAATAATATAAATAGAGATTTATTACATAACGTTTTAATGCTCAAACAAATCTGTTCACATGAACCATCCGCATGAGGCAATGTTATCATTTGGCAGGGTAGGTCCGCCCTTATAGCCAATAAAACATCGCCCCCTCTGGATAAACCAGATGCGATTTCGCAGCGATCCTTTCTGAAAACCTGGTAATAGCTATCAAAATACTCCGAAGATGAAAAATTATCTGTCAACCAAGTTTCAGTAATGGCCACAATGTCGAATTCATGCGATGATGTGCAGCGATGGAACTGGATGGATTTACTACGCATTCCACTCACATTCTGGTAATAAAGAGAATAATTAATGTCTGAGCATCCCAATGCGCTGGGTGTCGTTTGATTTACGGAGCTTGATCCCCCACTTGCTGAAAATTTCGGAAAGGTCTCACGTTCACCTCGGCAGGCCAAAGCGAATGGTCGAACAACTTACTGTAGTAATTTGACGATACACCCAACTTGAAGTTGATACGTTTTAAAGAGTCAGTTAAACAGATATTGCATATTCCCGTTTCCTAACTCTCGTTTAGAGAACTTTAGTCCAAAAAGGGGCGTGGTCCTTCACCGATTTTTCTTATTTTCTGTGGTAGTACTCTACATAAACATAACATGCCTGGTACCTAGTTTCGTAAACCTATCTCACACCGTTCTGAAGTTATTAGCAGTCGAATTTCAAAATTGCTTGACTCATAAGTGGGCGGTGCCACGCCCACTTTCCAAAATTTTGCAAAAATATTGTAAAGAATTTGAAAATTGATGTATGTACCAAATAATATTATTATAGCGGTATCAGTTAATTAGATATGGACTTTTCAATATTTTCACCTCCTTTCAATATAACTTTTATGACAAAGTAGGCGTGGTCGTAAAGCGATTTCGTTTATTTTCTATATCTGCAAAATTTCGTCACACTGGCATAAACTTTTCTGAAGTTATTAAGAGTCAAAATTTGAAAATTTCTTCAAATATATGAGGGCGGTGCCACGCCCCTTTTCAAAAAATTTGATAAAATCGGCCTTAGAACATCTAAATCAATACATATTGCAAGTTTTATCATTGTAGTTGCTTCTGATATTGAATTAACCCGTTTTATACGTTTTTCGAAATTGTCGATATCGAAAAAGGGGCGTGGTTATGGTCCGATTTTACCCATTTTCAATACCAATCTATTCTGCACCCAAATAAGTACGCATGCCGAATTTGGTGAAGATATCTCATTATTTGCTCAAGTTATCGTGTTAACGGACAGACGGACGGACATGGCTCAATCAAATTTTTTTTCGATCCTGATCATATTGATGACAAAGTTATAATACCCTTGTACTAGTACTAGTACGCTTGGTATAAAAAACCTTTCATTTAAATATTTGTACAGCTCGAAAAACAGCAACGACGATGACATCCGTTTGGCTGAATTAATAAAATAGATACATGATATCGCTTGCATAAATGTTATATTACTGACAATTTTTTTAGTATATACCATCTCTCATATCATTATATAAAATCAATGAATTACAGGCGCGTAGCCAGAAAAAAATTTCGGGGGGGTTTTGGCCAAAGTGTCAGTAAATAAGAATTACCTGTAAATACACACATATTTATATTTTTACATATTACATATTTATACTTTTATTTATTTGAAATTTTTCTCTTTCTACACGGCTAAAAATTTGAGCCTAAATTTTAAAGCATTCATTGGTTTACACAATTTTTAAAACTTTTTGGTAATAAATTCCATACCTTTCAATTATCCACAAAAATTCGCAATTTTTTGCGGTTTAGATTTAAAACTTAACTGGAATAAACAAAAATACAACAAAAGTCGTATACACAGCGAATATGTGTACTTTTCGCACAAAATTCATGAGTGCGAAGTAGCTCGATAGGTAGAGCATTGCGCACTGATTTGGGGCACGTCGGTTCGAGTCCAAACATTAAAAAAAAAAAATAAAAAATTGTTAACAACTTTTCCGGTTTAAAATTTATAAAATTTTTATTGCGCGCATTTCTATGGCAACCGGCGTAAATTTAATTCTAAACCAAATTTGGTTTGGTCATACACCTAGACCAGTATATCTGCGTTCAAAGGGTGTTTTACACAATACACAATAAAAATACTGCAACTCAAAGTTAGAACTTTGTGGAAAATTCATGAAAATTCCAGAAAACTAAAAAAATTTTCATCAAAATTTCCAACTTGTTAGCAAAATTTTTTAGATTTTTTTCACACAAACAACACTTTGAACGCAGACATACTGGTCTAGGTGTACATGTAGCCCCAAAAAGTTTTAAATCTAGGCTAAAACTTTTGGCCGTGTACAAAAAGAATTCCTTTTTCTTGTTTGTTTTGAAATTTTGTTTAGGATTTCTTCAGGAGGTACCTTAAAAGTAGAGTGGATGTTGAGTAGAGCCAGCATCTCCTAGCGAAGTTTTTAACCTTCGAAGGGAAGAGAAAGACCGTTCGCTAGGAGCAACGGAAACTGAAAGCGTTGCAGCAATTTATATATATCGATGTAAAGTAGGGAAAAAAGACACGGAACAATTATTTAATAATAATAATAATAATGCCCAACGGATTACCCACCATATCCCGCCCGACCGGCGCGAGGGGCGCATCCGCATGACGCGCGGATTGTTCTTTCGTGCCGAGTCTTTGAAAGGCTTTGGTTTGTTAATCGTCGAGATCTAAAACTGCTCAGCTACAGAGAAAACCTCATCAGCTAAGTAAGAAAGATTACACAATTAATAAATCATTAGTTGACAGCGAAAAGTTAATTGTTAAGAATAAAGATAAGAAACAAAGGATATGAAAAAAAATTGTTGCTATGTATTTAGAAAAGAAAGAATTGACTTTTTTATGCTGCATAGTGAGTCTGAAATATCAAACGTACCAGAATGAGAGTTATAATCTTGACACAAACAACGAAAAGGCTCATTTAATTCATAATTAGTTCGGCACTGTTTCAAGATAAGTGGTTTAAAATGTCTTGATGGACGAGAAGGTACATTGAAGTTCACTTCGCTCAAAAGAAACGGGCTTACGAGCATCAATGAACGTGCTTGGTCGTTCCTCCTTTGGGATTGAAAAATATTTTTCTTTTTTAGGGCGTTACGCTTTCAAAAGAAATCCAAAAACTCTATATAAAATGACACTTATGAAACGCTTAAGAAAAATTTCTTGTGTCAGAATCTCTTATACTTTTCTACTGCTAGTTTTTTGAAAATTTAAAAAAAAGCGACCTGCGCAACTCTGGCTTTGGCAAGAAATAAATAGTTGTCGCTTTATTTCTTGAAGGAAAACTGAAGGTTCGGAAAAAAAGACAAAGAATATAATAAAATAGCATTGAAATTCATATAATGTTGCAATTATTCAACATGGAGAACGGAACGTCAAAATTTCTTGGCTATTCATGACAATTTCATGGTCAAGAAATAATTGACAATATTTCTTCAGCATTTTCTTTTTAACAGTTATTTCATTTTTGTTGGGCATATTTTTAGCGAACTAACGTCATTGACATTAATTCGCATTAAGAAAGCGAACTAAAGTCAGTACATTTTTTTTATATTCCAAGTTTTCAATTTTCATTATCACCTTCGACTTATGATCATGAATCTGAGATTGGCTTAGGTCAGATCCCCGATTCGGGGCGTGATCAATGCTATTTATGTGCAGAACTCCTTTCCGCATTGGCGGCATTCGGCCGCGCTTCAAAAAATAACCCTGGGCTACGCCATTCCAACTCCGGGTGTGTGCCATAGCCGTGGCTACCGCCACGGTGATGTCTTTCCGCGTGCCACGTTTCCCACTTTTTCACTTTTTGGGCTCAGCCTAATGTGCCATTACAACAACCACATGAAAATTACAGAAAATTGTGAACTTTAACTGCAAATAATAACTTTTGAACGGTTGAAAAAAATCTCATTTCAGATTCTAAATCTAGACGTGGGAAATCGTTTACGTGGGGTACCGAGCGCTAATACACAACCAAAAATGTTGAGATATGTATCAGGAGACGCGCTTTGGTCCCAGGAGCATGAATATAACTCCGCTGAACCAATATTTTTTCATGTGGTTGTTGTAATCACATTACCCTGTGAGAAAAGAGTGGCACGCGGAAAGCTATGGCAACCACCCGGAGTTGGAATGGCGTAGCCCAGGGTTATTTTTTGAAGCGCGGCCGAAGGCCGCCAATGCGGAAAGGAGTTCTGCACATAAATACCATTGATCACGCCCCGAATCGGGGATCTGACCTAAGCCGATCTCAGATTCATGATCATAAGTCGAAGGTGATAATGAAAAATGAAAATTTGGAATATAATGCGAATTAATGTCAATGACGTTAGTTCGCTAAAAATATGCCCAACAAAAATGAAATAACTCCCATTAAAAATGAAATAACTCCCAATGCCTGGATTACAAGCAATGAAGTAAGTCCCAAAAAATGAAATAACTCCCAATTTCCAAAAATTATGAAATAACTCCCAAAGATATTTTATTGGGGACTGTTTCATTTGGGAGTTATTTCATTATGAAATAATTCCCAGTTAAAATTATGAAATAATTCCCAATGAATTGGGAGCTATTTCATAATGAAATAAGTCCCAACTTGCATGGAAAATATTTGGGAGTTATTTCATTTTTTTGTTGGGAGTTATTTCACTGCACCGTATATCTGCGTTCAAAGGGTGTTTTTGGAATTTCCAGTAAAATTAACTTCTTTAGACTAATTTCATTATTTTTGAATGAAAGTATGTCCAAATACACAATAAAAATACTGCAACTCAAAGTTAGAACTTTGTGGAAAATTCATGAAAATTCCAGAAAACTAAAAAAATTTTCATCAAAATTTCCAACTTTTTAGCAAAAATTTTTAGATCTTTTTCACACAAACAACACTTTGAACGCAGACATACTGGTCTAGGTGTACATGTAGCCCCAAAAAGCTTTAAATCTAGGCTAAAACTTTTGGCCGTGTACAAAAAAATATTCAGTTTTTTTGTTTGTTTTGAAATTTTGTTTAGGATTTCTTCAGGAGGTACCTTAAAAGTAGAGTGGATGTTGAGTAGAGCCAACATCTCCTGGCGAAGTTTTTAACCTTCGAAGGGAAGAGAAAGACCGTTCGCTAGGAGCAACGGAAACTGAAAGCGTTGCAACAATTTATATATATCGATGTAAAGTACGGAAAAAAGACACGGAACAATTATTTAATGCATCAATGAACGTGCTTGGTCGTTCCTCCTTTGGGATTGAAAAATATTTTTCTTTTTTAGGGCTTTACGCTTTCAAAAGAAATCCAAAAACTCTATATAAAATGACACTTATGAAACGCTTAAGAAAAATTTCTTGTGTCAGAATCTCTTATACTTTTCTACTGCTAGTTTCTTGAAAATTTAAAAAAAAAGCGACCTGCGCAACTCTGGCTTTGGCAAGAAATAAATAGTTGTCGCTTTATTTCTTGAAGGAAAACTGAAGGTTCGGAAAAAAAGACAAAGAATATAATAAAATAACATTGAAATTCATATAATGTTGCAATTATTCAACTTGGAGAACGGAACGTCAAAATTTCGTGGCTATTCATGACAATTTCATGGTCAAGAAATAATTGACAATCTTTCTTAAGCATTTTCTTTTTAACAGCATACCAGACTTTTACTTTTAAACTTTTATCTCCTGACAAGTATAAGTACAATCTAATTGCTACTTTCTTTGATAATTCAATACGACTGCGTTGTGTACTGCTTGGTAATTTTTGGTATTTTTGTTTTAACTTCGTGGTCATTTTTTTGATTAAACTTATGGCAACCGTGACTACAATAACGAGAGACACTAATTTTTACGATTTTTGCCACTGTATTCATAACTCGAAAAGCAGTTAATTTGAATTTCAACAGACTTGAGTTCGAATCACTCTTGCTATTGTTAACATGCTATGTATGTAGTTGAGGTGCTAAGTTGATCTTATGCAGAGCAAGTCTGATAGTTTTGCGCGAATTTCTTAAAGCGCCAAATGAGTGAACCGTTGCAGGAGTTTAGTTGTGACCTCTCAGACTTGCTCTGATAATTGATTAGCGACTACCAATAACTTCTCTCAGTGTGAAATATTATTTAATTCTATTTTTTGGTATTTTCATTATTGCTTTTAATGCTAATTTATGGCATTTTTTTGCTTCCTCTCATGCCAAAGGTCCGGTAGATGGTATTGGCAGGTCCTTAAAACAATATGTATGAAGTAAAGTACTTAAAAGAGAAGTACAAGTGTCAAATGCAGAAAAATTTTCTTCAGCGTCACAAGGCTCAGCAATAACCTATCACTCAAAAAAATAGAAAATACGTTTGAAGAGATGAAACTAGACAATATTTCTGAAACCGGGCCAGTGATAAATGGGATCTCTAAAATCCGCACAATGTATTGGAATGATGATCACTTGCTTAAGGCACTGATTTCTTTTGACTTGCATAAAAACTTAGCACAAACAAGTAAGGAAGTCTAAGTTCGGGTGAACCGAACATTAAATACCCAGCGTTAGTTTTCCGAAAAAGGGGGCGTGGTTTTCATCCGATTTCCCCCATTTTAAAAACCAATCTATTCCGAGCCTAAACAATAGCGAATTTGGTGGGAGCGGCCACGCCCCTTGCTTATAAAGCTTTAACCGCTTACACGAGAAAAAAGTACTGACTCGATCTTTTCAAGGGTTATACCATGTCCTATATAACTTTGGAAAAGAAGGCGTGCCATGCCCATAACTTTTAACGTATTTTGCTAAATTTTTTTGATATACGGATATATGTGTCTATTAATCAATATATATAATTTTAAAATAGCATTGTATCTTGATCAGTTAAACAGATATTGCATATTCCCGTTTCCTAACTCTCTTTTAGAGAACTTTAGTCCAAAAAGGGGCGTGGTCCTTCACCGATTTTTCTTATTTTCTGTGGTAGTACTCTACATAAACATAACATGCCTGGTACCTAGTTTCGTAAATCTATCTCACACCGTTCTGAAGTTATTAGCAGTCGAATTTCAAAATTGCTTGACTCATAAGTGGGCGGTGACACGCCCACTTTCCAAAACTTTGCAAAAATATTGTAAAGAATTTGAAAATTGATGTATGTACCAAATAATATTATTATAGCGGTATCAGTTAATTAGATATGGACTTTTCAATATTTTCACCTCCTTTCAATATAACTTTTATGACAAAGTAGGCGTGGTCGTAAAGCGATTTCGTTTATTTTCTATATCTACAAAATTTCGTCACACTGCCATAAACTTTTCTGAAGTTATTAAGAGTCAAAATTTGAAAATTTCTTCAAATATATGTGGGCGGTGCCACGCCCCGTTTCAAAAAATTTGATAAAATCGGCCTTAGAACATCTAAATCAATACATATTGCAAGTTTTATCATTGTAGTTGCTTCTGATATTGAATTAACCCGTTTTATACGTTTTTCGAAATTGTCGATATCGAAAAAGGGGCGTGGTTATGGTCCGATTTTACCCATTTTCAATACCAATCTATTCTGCACCCAAATAAGTACGCATGCCGAATTTGGTGAAGATATCTCATTATTTGCTCAAGTTATCGTGTTAACGGACAGACGGACGGACATGGCTCAATCAAATTTTTTTTTGATCATATTGATATATGGAAGTCTATATCTATCTCGATTCCTTTATATCTGTACAACCAACCGTTATCCCAACAAAGTTATAATACCCTTGTACTAGTACTAGTACGCTGGGTATAAAAAACCTTTCATTTAAATATTTGTACAGCTCGAATAACAGCAATGACGATGACATCCGTTTGGCTGAATTAATAAAATAGATACATGATATCGCTTGCATAAATGTTATATTACTGACAATTTTTTTAGTATATACCATCTCTCATATCTATACTATAATAAATCTCTAGAAGGGTCGTGTCTGTACATTGAAAATTTCTTTGAAAAGATGACTGGGGGTGACTTGGGGGATACTATAGAGTTCATCTGACCCATTTTTAGAATTATTGTCTGTCTGTTTGTCTGTTTGTCTGTTTGAACTTAAGGATCTCGGAAACTAAGCAATGGATTTTGATGAGACTTTCACAAATATACTGCTTGAAGCTTAGAAAGGGATCTGCACTTTGTTTTATCAAAATCGGACCACAAACAAAAAAGATATACTAATTTTTAGGGAGGAACCTATAAAATTTTTTTTCTTTAATAAATTTAAATAAATATTTATGTGGGTATCAGCATATCTATCTATACTATAATAAATCTCTAGAAGGGTCGTGTCTGTACATTGAAAATTTCTTTGAAAAGATGACTGGGGGTGACTTGGGGGATACTATAGAGTTCATCTGACCCATTTTTAGAATTATTGTCTGTCTGTTTGTCTGTTTGTCTGTTTGTCTGTTTGAACTTAAGGATCTCGGAAACTAAGCAATGGATTTTGATGAGACTTTCACAAATATACTGCTTGAAGCTTAGAAAGGGATCTGCACTTTGTTTTATCAAAATCGGACCACAAACAAAAAAGATATACTAATTTTTAGGGAGGAACCTATAAAATTTTTTTTCTTTAATAAATTTAAATAAATATTTATGTGGGTATCAGCATATCTATCTATACTATAATAAATCTCTAGAAGGGTCGTGTCTGTACATTGAAAATTTCTTTGAAAAGATGACTGGGGGTGACTTGGGGGATACTATAGAGTTCATCTGACCCATTTTTAGAATTATTGTCTGTCTGTTTGTCTGTTTGTCTGTTTGAACTTAAGGATCTCGGAAACTAAGCAATGGATTTTGATGAGACTTTCACAAATATACTGCTTGAAGCTTAGAAAGGGATCTGCACTTTGTTTTATCAAAATCGGACCACAAACAAAAAAGATATACTAATTTTTAGGGAGGAACCTATAAAATTTTTTTTCTTAAATAAATTTAAATAAATATTTATGTATGTGGGTATCAGCATATCTTCTATACTATAATAAATCTCTAGAAGGGTCGTGTCTGTACATTGAAAATTTCTTTGAAAAGATGACTGGGGGTGACTTGGGGGATACTATAGAGTTCATCTGACCCATTTTTAGAATTATTGTCTGTCTGTTTGTCTGTTTGTCTGTTTGTCTGTTTGAACTTAAGGATCTCGGAAACTAAGCAATGGATTTTGATGAGACTTTCACAAATATACTGCTTGAAGCTTAGAAAGGGATCTGCACTTTGTTTTATCAAAATCGGACCACAAACAAAAAAGATATACTAATTTTTAGGGAGGAACCTATAAAATTTTTTTTCTTAAATAAATTTAAATAAATATTTATGTGGGTATCAGCATATCTTTAATAAAACTCTAGAAAAGTCGTGTCTGTGCATTGAAAATTTCTTTGAAAAAATTACTGGGGGTGACTTGGGGAATACTATAGAGTTCATCTGACTCATTTTTAGAATTATCGTCTGTCTGTTTGTCTGTTTGAACTTAAGGATCTCGGAAACTAAGAAATGGATTTTGATGAGACTTTCACAAATATACTGCTTGAAGCTTAGAAAGGGATCTGCACTTTGTTTTATCAAAATCGGACCACAAACAAAAAAGATATACTAATTTTTAGGGAGGAACCTATAAAATTTTTTTTCTTTAATAAATTTAAATAAATATTTATGTGGGTATCAGCATATCTTTAATAAAACTCTAGAAAAGTCGTGTCTGTGCATTGAAAATTTCTTTGAAAAAATTACTGGGGGTGACTTGGGGAATACTATAGAGTTCATCTGACTCATTTTTAGAATTATCGTCTGTCTGTTTGACTGTTTGAACTTAAGGATCTCGGAAACTAAGAAATGGATTTTGATGAGACTTTCACAAATATACTGCTTGAAGCTTAGAAAGGGATCTGCACTTTGTTTTATCAAAATCGAACAAAAAACATATACTAATTTTTAGGGAGGAACCTATGAAATTTTTTTTTTAAATAAATTTATATGAAGAAAAATTCACTTAGTTTGTCAAAAGAAAACTAAGCGTGCATTTCTAAAATTTTTGTTTACTTTTTTTTCAATGTCTGCTAAATCAAAAATCAATTGCATAGGTACACTGCCGCGCTATGTGGAAAGTAACAAAGTTTGTTACGTTTTCACGCCAAAACTAAGGCACCTAGCAGTATGAAACTTTGTACACATTTTCTCTGTGACCTGGAAGGATTCATGGAGATGATATTTGTTTGATAAATTAATCGATAACAGAGTTATCGGCGAAAATAAGGTTGCCCTAAAACCTCAAAACTTTCCTACAATTTGAGTATCAACCGAAAGAGGAAGTCCCCTTTTTTCATTTAAACTTCGATATAATTCGATAAATTTATCGATAACTTAATTATACGTCAGAAAATCCAAAAATCTTAAAATTTCCCTGCAATATGGATATCAAATGAAAGGGGAGGTCCAAAGGTTTCATTTATACTAGGATATATTTCGATACATTTTTCCATAGCTGAGTTATCGGTCAAAATATGATTGCACAAAAACCTTAAAAATGGCCTACAATATGGGTATCAAACGAAAGGGGAAGGCCCCAGGTTTCATTTGTACTTCAATATTTTTCGATAAGTTTATCGATAACTGAGTCATCGGTCAAAATGCGATTGCCCGAAAACCTTAATATTACCCTACAATATGTGTATCAAACGAAATGAGATAGCTCCAGGTTTCTTTTGGACTTCGATATATTTCGATAAGTTTATCGATATCTGAGTTATCGGTGATTGCCCAAAAAACTTAACATTACCCCATAATATGGGTACAAAACGAAAGGAGAAGGCCGCAGGTTTCATTTAGACTTCGATTGGTTTCGATAAATGTATCGATGATGAGTTATCGGTGAAAATGTGATTGCCCAAAAACCTTAAACTTGCCCTACAATATGGGTATCAAACGAAAGGGAAAAGCTCCAGGTTTCATTTGGACTTCGATATATTTCGATAAATTGATCGATAACTGAGTTATCGGTCAAAATGCGAATTCACGAAAACCTAAATATTACCCTACAATATGGGTATCAAACGAATGGGGATGGTCCCGGGTTTCATTTTTACTTCGATATATTTCAATAAATTTATCGTTAATTTTATTATCGGTGAGAATGTGATTGCCTTAAAATTTACCTACAATATGGTATCAAATCAGCTTTTGAATTTCGATTCATCCTGACTCAATTTGTCAAAATTGAATTCTTGAAAGGCCCCCTAACGTTACCAACGAATACGGCAAAAGAAAATTTTTGAAAACCGGTTTTTAATACTCTTTTTTCAAAATATTCGAATTTGGTAAATTCTTCAGTAGGCAATAATCTATATATATAAAATTCAAATTATGTAAATATATATGTATGTATGTATGTAGGTATAGATCGACTTGCGTCCTAAACTTATAAACCGATCGTAACCAAATTTTACACACCCACTGTACATCTTCCAGGGATGGTCACAGGCTAAAAAATATTTTGATATATAGGGCGTGGCACCTCCCATACAAATGGAATTTTCCATTGTCCGTATCTCCGGAAGTATTTATGCTAGACCATTGAAACTCGGTAAGGGGTTATATGGGATCGATCCCTACCACCTCCAAAACAACTGGGTATAACGAAAAAGTGGGCGTGGCACCTCCCATACGAATGAAATACTTTTTAGTCGATATCTCTGGAACTATTTAGGTTAGACCACTGAAATTTGGTTAGGGGTTATATGGAATCGATCCCTACCACCTCCAAAAAAAACTGGGGATAACGACGGTGTGGGCGTGGCACCTCCCATACGAATGAAATACTTCTTAGTCGATATCTCTGGAAGTATTTAGGTTAGACCACTGAAATTTGGTTAGGGGTTATACGGAATCGATCCCTACCACCTCCAAAAAAAAACTGGGGATAACGACAGTGTGGGCGTGGCACCTCCCACACAAATAAAATTTTTCATTGTCCGTATCTGTGGAAGTATTCGGGTTACACCACTGAAATTTGGTGAGGGGTTATACGAGATCGATCCCTACCACCTCCAAAAAAATTGGGGTTAACGAAAATGGGGGCGTGGCACCTCCCATACTAATTTTTCAAGCTAAATATCTCCAAAAGTATTTAAGGCAGGAACCTGGAAATTGGTATAGAGCTAAATGATATCAAAACAATTTTCGCGCATAAAAGTGGGGTTATCGTAAAAGTGTTAAAAGTTAGGACCTGAAAATTGATCAGGAGATTAATGATATCAATAGTTCCCGTATAGGAAAATTTTTTCGCTATTTACTTATGCTCCGGGACAGAAAACTAAAAATTTTGTGTATCGTGTAGCCTTAAACGGAATACTAAAATTTTATATTTTTGAAGTTGTATGCACAATGAAGTAGTGAAAAATTAAAAAAAAATCTATTTTGGGAAGAACGAAGTTTGCCGGGTCAGCTATATTTTATGTATATAAATATGAAATCTTAAAGTATATTATTGATTTTGAAAGGCCCCCTAACTACTTACATCCCGAGCAACGCCGGGTACCCTGCTAGTCTTATAAATAAAAATGAATGTGTGTCTGTGTGTCTGTGTGGCTGTGGGTCTGTGTGTCTGTGTGTCTGTGTGTCCTTTATGAGCGTCCAAAGTACTCAACCGATTTTTATGAAATTTTCACAGTATATTCTTGAGGTCATGGGTTAAAGCATAGGCTATAATAATTTTTGGAAAAGTGGGCGGTGCCACGCCCCCAGGCTATATAAAACTACAATTCTTCATAACTCTGAACATATTTGGTCTAAATTAATGATTTTTGGATATGTGTGTCCTTTGGTCAAGATTTATGTAATTTTGGAAAAGTGGGCGGTGCCACGCCCACATTTTTTGTGTTTTGTTTGTACTTCAATAATGTCCAAAGTTTATGGTCGATCTCTTTTAAACTTTCAAGATTGGTTCAGAAGATTGTTGTGTACGATTTAGGCTATATCAATTTTTGGCAAAGTAGGCGGTGCCACGCCCCCAGGCTATATAAAATTTAAATTCTTCATAGCTCTGAACATATTTGGTCTAAATTAATGATTTCTGGATATGTGTGTCCTTTAGTCAAGATTTATGTAATTTTGGAAAAGTGGGCGGTGCCACGCCCACATTTTTTGTGTTTTGTTTGTACTTCAATAATGTCCAAAGTTTATGGTCGATCTCTTTTAAACTTTCAAGATTGGTTAAGAAAATTGTTGTGTACGATTTAATCTATATCAATTTTTGGAAAAGTAGGCGGTGCCACGCCCCAAGGCTATATAAAATTTAAATTCTTCATAGCTCTGAACATATGTATTTGGTCTAAATTAATGATTTCTGGATATGTGTGTCCTTTGGTCAAGATTTATGTAATTTTGGAAAAGTGGGCGGTGCCACGCCCACATTTTTTGTGTTTTGTTTGTACTTCAATAATGTCCAAAGTTTATGGTCGATCTCTTTTAAACTTTCAAGATTGGTTCAGAAGATTGTTGTGTACGATTTAGGCTATATCAATTTTTGGAAAAGTAGGCGGTGCCACGCCCCCAGGCTATATAAAATTTAAATTCTTCATAGCTCTGAACATATTTGGTCTAAATTAATGATTTCTGGATATGTGTGTCCTTTAGTCAAGATTTATGTAATTTTGGAAAAGTGGGCGGTGCCACGCCCACATTTTTTGTGTTTTGTTTGTACTTCAATAATGTCCAAAGTTTATGGTCGATCTCTTTTAAACTTTCAAGATTGGTTAAGAAAATTGTTGTGTACGATTTAATCTATATAAATTTTTGGAAAAGTAGGCGGTTCCACGCCCCAAGGCTATATAAAATTTAAATTCTTCATAGCTCTGAACATATGTATTTGGTCTAAATTAATGATTTCTGGATATGTGTGTCCTTTGGTCAAGATTTATGTAATTTTGGAAAAGTGGGCGGTGCCACGCCCACATTTTTTGTGTTTTGTTTGTACTTCAATAATGTCCAATGTTTATGGTCGATCTCTTTTGAACTTTCAAGATTGGTTAAGAAAATTGTTGTGTACGATTCAGGCTATATAAAATTTAAATTCTTCATAACTCTGAACATATTGGGTCTAAATTAAAGATTTTTGGATATGTGCGTCCTTTAGTCAAGATGTATATAATTTTGGAAAAGTGGGCGGTGCCACGCCCACATTTTTTGTGTTTTGTTTGTACTTCAATAATGTCCAAAGTTTATGGTCGATCTCTTTTAAACTGTCAAGATTGGTTCAGAAGATTGTTGTGTACGATTTAGGCTAAATCAATTTTTGGAAAAGTAGCCAGTGCCACGCCCCCCAGGCTATATAAAATTTAAATTCTTCATAACTCTGAACATATTAGGTCTAAATTAAAGATTTTTGGATATGTGTGTCCTTTAGTCAAGATGGATATTATTTGGGAAAAGTGGGCGGCCCCACGCCCACATTTTTTGTGTTCTGTTTGTACTGCAATAAGTTCAAAGTTTATGGTCGATCTTCTCTAAATTTCCAGATTGGTTCAGAAGATTGTTGTGCCACGCCCCCAGGCTATATAAAATTTAAATCATCATAACTTTGAATATTTTTGGTCTAAGCTAATGATTTTTGGATATGTGTGTCCCTTGGTCAAGAATTATATAATTTGGGAAATGTGGGCCGTGCCACGCCCACATTTTTTGTATTCAGTGCTTTGTTTGTACTTCAATAATGTCCAAAGTTTATGGTTGATCTGTTTTAAACTTTTCCAATACGTTAAAATCTTCGTTGGGTACGACATACATAGGCTACATATGTAAATTCTTTGGAGAAGTGGGCAGTTCCAGGACCACAAGCTAAGTAATATTTCAATTCGTTATATCCCTGAATGTATTTGCTTTAGTGACATTTTAACGTTCTTAAATTTTAATCAAAGCACTTAATTTTTTTTGTTTGTTATTGCCGTTCATACATATCCAGAGTATTATAGGTAGATATAGGATATAATTAAATAAGTACTAACTATACATTTGCTCAGCAGCGCATAATGGTTTTTGTCATACCCATTGAGTTCAAAAGATCCGTTTTTTGAGTTGGACATCCAAAAAATTTATTTGTTTATACCAAAGACTTTAAAGCCAGAAACATTGTATATCCTAAAGCACTGCAATAAATGGAATGTTAAAAGTTAAAGAAAAATATTTGAAAATGTATTTCTAGGGAAGTCACTGGTCAGGCAGAACAACGTCTGCCGGGTCTGCTAGTCATTATATAAAATCAATGAATTACAAGCGCGTAGCCAGAAAAAAATTTCGGGGGGGGTTTTGGCCAAAGTGTCAGTAAATAAGAATTACCTGTAAATACACACATATTTATATTTTTACATATTACATATTTATACTTTTATTTGTTTGAAATTTTTCTCTTTCTACACTGCTAAAAATTTGAGCCTAAATTTTAAAGCATTCATTGGTTTACACAATTTTTAAAACTTTTTGGTAATAAATTCCATACCTTTCAATTATCCACAAAAATTCGCAATTTTTTGCGGTTTAGATTTAAAACTTAGCTGGGATAAACAAAAATACAACAAAAGTCGTATACACAGCGAATATGTGTACTTTTCGCACAAAATTCATGAGTGCGAAGTAGCTCGATTGTTAACAACTTTTTCGGTTTAAAATTTATAAAATTTTTATTGCGCGCATTTCTATGACAACCGGCGTAAATTTAATTCTAAACCAAATTTGGTTTGGTCATACACCTAGACCAGTATATCTGCGTTCAAAGGGTGTTTTTGGAATTTCCAGTAAAATTAACTTCTTTAGACTAATTTCATTATTTTTGAATGAAAGTATGTCCAAATACACAATAAAAATACTGCAACTCAAAGTTAGAACTTTGTTGAAAATTCATGAAAATTCCAGAAAACTAAAAAAAATTTTCATCAAAATTTCCAACTTTTTAGCAAAATTTTTTAGATTTTTTTCACACAAACAACACTTTGAACGCAGACATACTGGTCTAGGTGTACATGTAGCCCCAAAAAGTTTTAAATCTAGGCTAAAACTTTTGGCCGTGTACAAAAAAATATTCATTTTTCTTGTTTGTTTTGTAATTTTGTTTAGGATTTCTTCAGGAGGTACCTTAAAAGTAGAGTGGATGTTGAGTAGAGCCAGCATCTCCTGGCGAAGTTTTTAACCTTCGAAGGGAAGAGAAAGACCGTTCGCTAGGAGCAACGGAAACTGAAAGCGTTGCAGCAATTTATATATATCGATGTAAAGTAGGAAAAAAAGACACGGAACAATTATTTAATGCATCAATGAAAGTGCTTGGTCGTTCCTCCTTTGGGATTGAAAAATATTTTTCTTTTTAGGGCGTTACGCTTTCAAAAGAAATCCAAAAACTCTATATAAAATGACACTTATGAAACGCTTAAGAAAAATTTCTTGTGTCAGAATCTCTTATACTTTTCTACTGCTAGTTTTTTGAAAATTTAAAAAAAAAGCGACCTGCGCAACTCTGGCTTTGGCAAGAAATAAATAGTTGTCGCTTTATTTCTTGAAGGAAAACTGAAGGTTCGAAAAAAAAGACAAAGAATATAATAAAATAACATTGAAATTCATATAATGTTGCAATTATTCAACATGGAGAACGGAACGTCAAAATTTCTTGGCTATTCATGACAATTTGATGGTCAAGAAATAATTGACAATATTTCTTCAGCATTTTCTTTTTAACAGTTATTTCATTTTTGTTGGGCATATTTTTAGCGAACTAACGTCATTAACATTAATTCGCATTAAGAAAGCGAACTAAAGTCAGTACATTTTTTTTATATTCCAAGTTTTCATTTTTCATTATCACCTTCGACTTATGATCATGAATCTGAGATTGGCTTAGGTCAGATCCCCGATTCGGGGCGTGATCAATGCTATTTATGTGCAGAACTCCTTTCCGCATTGGCATTCGGCCGCGCTTCAAAAAATAACCCTGGGCTACGCCATTCCAACTCCGGGTGTGTGCCATAGCCGTGGCTACCGCCACGGTGATGTCTTTCCGCGTGCCACGTTTCACACTTTTTCCCTTTTTGGGCTCAGCCTAATGTGCCATTACAACAACCACATGAAAATGACAGAAAATTGTGAACTTTAACTGCAAATAACTTTTGAACGGTTGAAAAAAATCTAACTCCGCTGAACCAATATTTTTTCATGTGGTTGTTGTAATCACATTACCCTGTGAGAAAAGAGTGGCACGCGGAAAGCTATGGCAACCACCCGGAGTTGGAATGGCGTAGCCCAGGGTTATTTTTTGATGCGCGGCCGAAGGCCGCCAATGCGGAAAGGAGTTCTGCACATAAATACCATTGATCACGCCCCGAATCGGGGATCTGACCTAAGCCGATCTCAGATTCATGATCATAAGTCGAAGGTGATAATGAAAAATGAAAATTTGGAATATAATGCGAATTAATGTCAATGACGTTAGTTCGCTAAAAATATGCCCAACAAAAATGAAATAACTCCCATTAAAAATGAAATAACTCCCAATGCCTGGATTACAAGCAATGAAGTAAGTCCCAAAAAATTAAATAACTCCCAATTTCCAAAAATTATGAAATAACTCCCAAAGATATTTTATTGGGGACTATTTCAATTGGGAGTTATTTCATTATGAAATAATTCCCAGTTAAAATTATGAAATAAGTCCCAATGAATTGGGAGCTATTTCATAATGAAATAAGTCCCAACTTGCATGGAAAATATTTGGGAGTTATTTCATTTTTTTGTTGGGAGTTATTTCATTTGGGAGTTATTTCACTGCACCGTATATCTGCGTTCAAAGGGTGTTTTTGGAATTTCCAGTAAAATTAACTTCTTTAGACTAATTTCATTATTTTTGAATGAAAGTATGTCCAAATACACAATAAAAATACTGCAACTCAAAGTTAGAACTTTGTGGAAAATTCATGAAAATTCCAGAAAACTAAAAAAATTTTCATCAAAATTTCCAACTTTTTAGCAAAAATGTTTAGATCTTTTTCACACAAACAACACTTTGAACGCAGACATACTGGTCTAGGTGTACATGTAGCCCCAAAAAGCTTTAAATCTAGGCTAAAACTTTTGGCCGTGTACAAAAAAATATTCAGTTTTTTTGTTTGTTTTGAAATTTTGTTTAGGATTTCTTCAGGAGGTACCTTAAAAGTGGTTTTCATCCGATTTCCCCCATTTTAAAAACCAATCTATTCCGAGCCTAAACAATAGCGAATTTGGTGGGAGCGGCCACGCCCCTTGCTTATAAAGCTTTAACCGCTTACACGAGAAAAAAGTACTGACTCGATCTTTTCAAGGGTTATACCATGTCCTATATAACTTTGGAAAAGAAGGCGTGCCATGCCCATAACTTTTAACGTATTTTGCTAAATTTTTTTGATATACGGATATATGTGTCTATTAATCAATATATATAATTTTAAAATAGCATTGTATCTTGATCAGTTAAACAGATATTGCATATTCCCGTTTCCTAACTCTCTTTTAGAGAACTTTAGTCCAAAAAGGGGCGTGGTCCTTCACCGATTTTTCTTATTTTCTGTGGTAGTACTCTACATAAACATAACATGCCTGGTACCTAGTTTCGTAAATCTATCTCACACCGTTCTGAAGTTATTAGCAGTCGAATTTCAAAATTGCTTGACTCATAAGTGGGCGGTGACACGCCCACTTTCCAAAACTTTGCAAAAATATTGTAAAGAATTTGAAAATTGATGTATGTACCAAATAATATTACTATAGCGGTATCAGTTAATTAGATATGGACTTTTCAATATTTTCACCTCCTTTCAATATAACTTTTATGACAAAGTAGGCGTGGTCGTAAAGCGATTTCGTTTATTTTCTATATCTACAAAATTTCGTCACACTGCCATAAACTTTTCTGAAGTTATTAAGAGTCAAAATTTGAAAATTTCTTCAAATATATGTGGGCGGTGCCACGCCCCGTTTCAAAAAATTTGATAAAATCGGCCTTAGAACATCTAAATCAATACATATTGCAAGTTTTATCATTGTAGTTGTTACAGACGGACGGGCAGACGGACGGACATGGCTCAATGAAATTTTTTTTCGATCCTGATCATATTGATATAAGGAAGTCTATATCTATCTCGATTCCTTTATATCTGTACAACCAACCGTTATCCCAACAAAGTTATAATACCCTTGTACTAGTACTAGTACGCTGGGTATAAAAAACTTTTCATTTAAATATTTGTACAGCTCGAATAACAGCAATGACGATGTCATCCGTTTGGCCATTCCCACGACAGTCGGTTCTACGTACCGGAATGACTCGGGGTTTCCCCGACCAAGGGCTGTTATTTCACTACCCCCCTGCCTAAACCGTCAGTTATCCTCCCCCCAATAATGTCATCCTCCGAGCAGCTCCTTGCAGCGGGACTGCTCAAGACTCTCCTGCTCCGGGCTGGTATTGAATCCAACCCCGGACCTAGAGAATGGATCTGCTGTGTATGCTGGAAGAAAATTTATGTGAAACGTTCACATTCTGTACAATGCTCTAATTGTAGCAGATGGTTGCATCTAACTAGTTACTCCGGACTAAATCCCTCTACTCATAGACCCGCTAGTTTTTATAAAACTTTTGTGGCCCCTTGCTGTTCACGTCCTATGACGTCCAGTGGCCGTCGTCGATCAAGTATCGCTCCGCCACATATGTCTGACTCTGTCACATCAGTCTCCACGACCAGCACTAACAATGCACATCAGCAAGTAGACCTTCCGAGCGGCCGCTCACGCCCACAGGCGTCAACATCTCACACAGCAGCTCACAGCTACTCCCTACGTAGCACTTCCCAAGTGGATTAGAGCAATGCTGAGCGTCCGCTCTCTCCCATCCCCTCGGTCAGCCCCTCTTCTTCCAGCATTAGCACGAGTATAAGCCACAACCATCAGCTCCTGGTCCCTTATACTACGTGCACTGTTTGTCGGTTAAGATTATATACGCCGTTGGCATCAGTCAAGTGCAATAACTGCCTTGGCCTGTGTCACCTGCTCATATGCTCTGGACTCGCGAACAGGAACCTATGGACTGATACGTACGTTGCGCCATGCTGTCGAGCTACGCAACCTTCAACGTCGTCCGACTCGCCTCTACCTTCTGGTAACGCGATTCCTTCGACTTCAAGATTGCGCCGTAGTGCGCGACCCAGCCTATTACCACCTAGGCATACGCACCAGTCCTTGACCCCCAGCATCAACTCTGCTCCCCCTACACACTTCGGTATCCTGCAATTTAATTGCAACGGCCTAACCGGCAAAATTGTTGAAGTGACAAATTTAATGAAGCGACTTTAACTGCAAATAACTTTTGAACGGTTGAAAAAAATCTAACTCCGCTGAACCAATATTTTTTCATGTGGTTGTTGTAATCACATTACCCTGTGAGAAAAGAGTGGCACGCGGAAAGCTATGGCAACCACCCGGAGTTGGAATGGCGTAGCCCAGGGTTATTTTTTGAAGCGCGGCCGAAGGCCGCCAATGCGGAAAGGAGTTCTGCACATAAATACCATTGATCACGCCCCGAATCGGGGATCTGACCTAAGCCGATCTCAGATTCATGATCATAAGTCGAAGGTGATAATGAAAAATGAAAATTTGGAATATAATGCGAATTAATGTCAATGACGTTAGTTCGCTAAAAATATGCCCAACAAAAATGAAATAACTCCCATTAAAAATGAAATAACTCCCAATGCCTGGATTACAAGCAATGAAGTAAGTCCCAAAAAATTAAATAACTCCCAATTTCCAAAAATTATGAAATAACTCCCAAAGATATTTTATTGGGGACTATTTCAATTGGGAGTTATTTCATTATGAAATAATTCCCAGTTAAAATTATGAAATAAGTCCCAATGAATTGGGAGCTATTTCATAATGAAATAAGTCCCAACTTGCATGGAAAATATTTGGGAGTTATTTCATTTTTTTGTTGGGAGTTATTTCATTTGGGAGTTATTTCACTGCACCGTATATCTGCGTTCAAAGGGTGTTTTTGGAATTTCCAGTAAAATTAACTTCTTTAGACTAATTTCATTATTTTTGAATGAAAGTATGTCCAAATACACAATAAAAATACTGCAACTCAAAGTTAGAACTTTGTGGAAAATTCATGAAAATTCCAGAAAACTAAAAAAATTTTCATCAAAATTTCCAACTTTTTAGCAAAAATGTTTAGATCTTTTTCACACAAACAACACTTTGAACGCAGACATACTGGTCTAGGTGTACATGTAGCCCCAAAAAGCTTTAAATCTAGGCTAAAACTTTTGGCCGTGTACAAAAAAATATTCAGTTTTTTTGTTTGTTTTGAAATTTTGTTTAGGATTTCTTCAGGAGGTACCTTAAAAGTGGTTTTCATCCGATTTCCCCCATTTTAAAAACCAATCTATTCCGAGCCTAAACAATAGCGAATTTGGTGGGAGCGGCCACGCCCCTTGCTTATAAAGCTTTAACCGCTTACACGAGAAAAAAGTACTGACTCGATCTTTTCAAGGGTTATACCATGTCCTATATAACTTTGGAAAAGAAGGCGTGCCATGCCCATAACTTTTAACGTATTTTGCTAAATTTTTTTGATATACGGATATATGTGTCTATTAATCAATATATATAATTTTAAAATAGCATTGTATCTTGATCAGTTAAACAGATATTGCATATTCCCGTTTCCTAACTCTCTTTTAGAGAACTTTAGTCCAAAAAGGGGCGTGGTCCTTCACCGATTTTTCTTATTTTCTGTGGTAGTACTCTACATAAACATAACATGCCTGGTACCTAGTTTCGTAAATCTATCTCACACCGTTCTGAAGTTATTAGCAGTCGAATTTCAAAATTGCTTGACTCATAAGTGGGCGGTGACACGCCCACTTTCCAAAACTTTGCAAAAATATTGTAAAGAATTTGAAAATTGATGTATGTACCAAATAATATTATTATAGCGGTATCAGTTAATTAGATATGGACTTTTCAATATTTTCACCTCCTTTCAATATAACTTTTATGACAAAGTAGGCGTGGTCGTAAAGCGATTTCGTTTATTTTCTATATCTACAAAATTTCGTCACACTGCCATAAACTTTTCTGAAGTTATTAAGAGTCAAAATTTGAAAATTTCTTCAAATATATGTGGGCGGTGCCACGCCCCGTTTCAAAAAATTTGATAAAATCGGCCTTAGAACATCTAAATCAATACATATTGCAAGTTTTATCATTGTAGTTGTTACAGACGGACGGGCAGACGGACGGACATGGCTCAATGAAATTTTTTTTCGATCCTGATCATATTGATATAAGGAAGTCTATATCTATCTCGATTCCTTTATATCTGTACAACCAACCGTTATCCCAACAAAGTTATAATACCCTTGTACTAGTACTAGTACGCTGGGTATAAAAAACTTTTCATTTAAATATTTGTACAGCTCGAATAACAGCAATGACGATGTCATCCGTTTGGCCATTCCCACGACAGTCGGTTCTACGTACCGGAATGACTCGGGGTTTCCCCGACCAAGGGCTGTTATTTCACTACCCCCCTGCCTAAACCGTCAGTTATCCTCCCCCCAATAATGTCATCCTCCGAGCAGCTCCTTGCAGCGGGACTGCTCAAGACTCTCCTGCTCCGGGCTGGTATTGAATCCAACCCCGGACCTAGAGAATGGATCTGCTGTGTATGCTGGAAGAAAATTTATGTGAAACGTTCACATTCTGTACAATGCTCTAATTGTAGCAGATGGTTGCATCTAACTAGTTACTCCGGACTAAATCCCTCTACTCATAGACCCGCTAGTTTTTATAAAACTTTTGTGGCCCCTTGCTGTTCACGTCCTATGACGTCCAGTGGCCGTCGTCGATCAAGTATCGCTCCGCCACATATGTCTGACTCTGTCACATCAGTCTCCACGACCAGCACTAACAATGCACATCAGCAAGTAGACCTTCCGAGCGGCCGCTCACGCCCACAGGCGTCAACATCTCACACAGCAGCTCACAGCTACTCCCTACGTAGCACTTCCCAAGTGGATTAGAGCAATGCTGAGCGTCCGCTCTCTCCCATCCCCTCGGTCAGCCCCTCTTCTTCCAGCATTAGCACGAGTATAAGCCACAACCATCAGCTCCTGGTCCCTTATACTACGTGCACTGTTTGTCGGTTAAGATTATATACGCCGTTGGCATCAGTCAAGTGCAATAACTGCCTTGGCCTGTGTCACCTGCTCATATGCTCTGGACTCGCGAACAGGAACCTATGGACTGATACGTACGTTGCGCCATGCTGTCGAGCTACGCAACCTTCAACGTCGTCCGACTCGCCTCTACCTTCTGGTAACGCGATTCCTTCGACTTCAAGATTGCGCCGTAGTGCGCGACCCAGCCTATTACCACCTAGGCATACGCACCAGTCCTTGACCCCCAGCATCAACTCTGCTCCCCCTACACACTTCGGTATCCTGCAATTTAATTGCAACGGCCTAACCGGCAAAATTGTTGAAGTGACAAATTTAATGAAGCGACTGAACATCAAGATCGCGGCGATTCAGGAGACAAAGTTAGGTGGAAGGTCGTCTCTTTTGACCTGCAACGGGTACAATGTACACCGTTGTGACCGTGCGAGAGGGGTTGGGGGTGGTCTGGGATTCATCACGCATCAACCTGTGCAGTATCGTCTATTTGAGCCTGACATCGACCCGAGGGACACCACCTTAGAACGTCAAGGTATGGTTGTCCGGTCAGGCGATGTCGACCTTGAAATTACATTTACGTACCTCCTGTCACCTGTTGTCCCAGGGATTACAACCCTGACATTCGTGCGTTACTCAGGGGCGAGAACCGCGTCATCCTTGGTGACTTCAACGCACACCACGACCGGTGGCACTCCAGCCTGCAGGCCGATGGTAGGGGACAGGAGCTGGCTGACCAAATAGATGATTCGACGTTCTGCACGGTAAATTGGGATGCCCCCACTAGAGTGGCGGTAAACTGCTCTAGCTCGCTAGACATCACCATAGTCATCGCTGGTCTAATAAACTGCGTTGACTGGCTACCGATGCTGACGCTTGCTTCAGACCACCTACCTATAGTGCTCTCTATCGATCGCCCCACCGACTTTGTCACCGCTGAGAAACGCACTTACACTAACTTCAATAAAGCCGACTGGGAGGGTTTTCTCAACACCACAGAGAGCGCCTTCGCTGCTCTTCCTACCCCGTCTGACGTACGAGAAGGGGAAAAGGCGTTTCGTTTGGCCCTAATTTCAGCCTCCCATCAACACATTCCGTCAGGTAGAATAAAGGAAGTGCGTCCATTCTTCCCCGCAGAGGCAGCGGCCCTGGCAAATGAACGGGACCATATTAGACGCCTTGACCCTACGGATCCTCAAATAAGGGATCTCAATGCGGAAATCAGACGCTTAGTAGACCAACACAAGCGCGCTAAGTGGGAAGAGCACCTAAGGTCTTGCAACCTCTCGGCTGGAGTTGGCAAATTATGGTCGACGGTGAAATCTTTGTCCAACCCGACTAAACCTAACGACAAAATATCCATCGCCTTCGGTGATAAGGTTCAGTCGAAGCCAAAAAGATGCGCGAGCGCCTTCTGCCGACAATTTGTAATGCATCCTACGTTGAACAAAGATATTCGCCGAGCCACCAGGGAAGCGCACAAACACAAAAACAGCGAGCCCATTGCCATCTCCACAACAGAAGTTCATGAGGCTATTCGGAGATCCAAGAACACCAAATATATCGGCCCCGATGGCATTTCCATGCTGATGCTGAAACACCTCGGCGACGAAGGCATAAGATACCTCACACAAATTTTCAACCTTTCCCTTTCCACCTTTGTTATTCCTGAAAGATGGAAACAAGCAAAGGTGGTCCCACTACTAAAGCCTGGCAAGCCAGCTGCCGTAGGGGAGTCATATCGCCCGATATCTCTCCTCTCGCCAGTAGTGAAAGTGTTGGAATCCACCTTGTTGCCGTACTTCACCGCAAACCTGCGGCTCGCCGAACATCAGCATGGATTTCGCAGAAATCACAGCACCACCACCGCGCTGAACGCCATAACCACTCAGATAGGGGACGGACTAAACCAAAAGCGTCCAAACCACAGGACAGTGCTATTTGCGCTTTTTTGCGGTTTAGATTTAAAACTTAACTGGGATAAACAAAAATACAACAAAAGTCGTATACACAGCGAATATGTGTACTTTTCGCACAAAATTCATGAGTGCGAAGTAGCTCGATAGGTAGAGCATTGCGCACTGATTTGGGGCACGTCGGTTCGAGTCCAAACATTAAAAAAAAAAAATAAAAAATTGTTAACAACTTTTTCGGTTTAAAATTTATAAAATTTTTATTGCGCGCATTTCTATGACAACCGGCGTAAATTTAATTCTAAACCAAATTTGGTTTGGTCATACACCTAGACCAGTATATCTGCGTTCAAAGGGTGTTTTTGGAATTTCCAGTAAAATTAACTTCTTTAGACTAATTTCATTATTTTTGAATGAAAGTATGTCCAAATCTTATAAATAAAAATGAATGTGTGTCTGTGTGTCTGTGTGTCTGTGTGTCCTTTATGGGCGTCCAAAGTACTCAACCGATTTTTATGAAATTTTCACAGTATATTCTTGAGATCATGGGTTAAAGCATAGGCTATATTAATTTTTGGAAAAGTGGGCGGTGCCACGCCCCCAGGCTATATAAAACTACAATTCTTCATAACTCTGAACATATTTGGTCTAAATTAATGATTTCTGGATACGTGTGTCCTTTGGTCAAGATTTATGTAATTTTGGAAAAGTGGGCGGTGCCACGCCCACATTTTTTGTGTTTTGTTTGTACTTCAATAATGTCCAAAGTTTATGGTCGATCTCTTTTAAACTTTCAAGATTGGTTAAGAAAATTGTTGTGTACGATTCAGGGTATATCAATCTTTGGAAAAGTAGCCAGTGCCACGCCCCCCAGGCTATATAAAATTTAAATTCTTCATAACTCTGAACATATTAGGTCTAAATTAAAGATTTTTGGATATGTGTGTCCTTTAGTCAAGATGGATATAATTTAAGAAAAGTGGGCGGTCCCACGCCCACATTTTTTGTGTTGTGTTTGTACTGCAATAAGTTCAAAGTTTATGGTCGATCTTCTCTAAATTTCCAGATTGGTTCAGAAGATTGTTGTGCCACGCCCCCAGGCTATATAAAATTTAAATCATCATAACTTTGAATATTTTTGGTCTAAGCTAATGATTTTTGGATATGTGTGTCCCTTGGTCAAGAATTATATAATTTGGGAAATGTGGGCCGTGCCACGCCCACATTTTTTGTATTCAGTGCTTTGTTTGTACTTCAATAATGTCCAAAGTTTATGGTTGATCTGTTTTAAACTTTTCCAATACGTTAAAATCTTCGTTGGGTACGACATACATAGGCTACATTTGTTAATTCTTTGGAGAAGTGGGCAGTTCCAGGACCACAAGCTAAGTAATATTTCAATTCGTTATATCCCTGAATGTATTTGCTTTAGTGACATTTTAACGTTCTTAAATCTTAATCAAAGCACTTAATTTTTTTTGTTTGTTATTGCCGTTCATACATATCCAGAGTATTATAGGTAGATATAGGATATAATTAAATAAGTACTAACTATACATTTGCTCAGCAGCGCATAACGGTTTTTGTCATACCCATTGAGTTCAAAAGATCCGTTTTTTGAGTTGGACATCCAAAAAATTTATTTGTTTATACCAAAGACTTTAAAGCCAGAAACATTGTATATCCTAAAGCACTGCAATAAATGGAATGTTAAAAGTTAAAGAAAAATATTTGAAAATGTATTTCTAGGGAAGTCACTGGTCAGGCAGAACAACGTCTGCCGGGTCTGCTAGTACACAATAAAAATACTGCAACTCAAAGTTAGAACTTTGTGGAAAATTCATGAAAATTCCAGAAAACTAAAAAAATTTGCATCAAAATTTCCAACTTGTTAGCAAAATTTTTTAGATTTTTTTCACACAAACAACACTTTGAACGCAGACATACTGGTCTAGGTGTACATGTAGCCCCAAAAAGTTTTAAATCTAGGCTAAAACTTTTGGCCGTGTACAAAAAAATATTAATTTTTCTTGTTTGTTTTGAAATTTTGTTTAGGATTTCTTCAGGAGGTACCTTAAAAGTAGAGTGGATGTTGAGTAGAGCCAGCATCTCCTGGCGAAGTTTTTAACCTTCGAAGGAAGGAGAAAGACCGTTCGCTAGGAGCAACGGAAACTGAAAGCGTTGCAGCAATTTATATATATCGATGTAAAGTAGGGAAAAAAGACACGGAACAATTATTTAATGCATCAATGAATGTGCTTGGTCGTTCCTCCTTTGGGATTGAAAAATATTTTTCTTTTTTAGGGCTTTACGCTTTCAAAAGAAATCCAAAAACTCTATATAAAATGACACTTATGAAACGCTTAAGAAAAATTTCTTGTGTCAGAATCTCATACTTTTCTACTGCTAGTTTCTTGAAAATTTAAAAAAAAGCGACCTGCGCAACTCTGTCTTTGGCAAGAAATAAATAGTTGTCGCTTTATTTCTTGAAGGAAAACTGAAGGTTCGGAAAAAAAGACAAAGAATATAATAAAATAACATTGAAATTGATATAATGTTGCAATTATTCAACATGGAGAACGGAACGTCAAAATTTCTTGGCTATTCATGACAATTTCATGGTCAAGAAATAATTGACAATATTTCTTCAGCATTTTCTTTTTAACAGCATACCAGACTTTTACTTTTAAACTTTTATCTCCTGACAAGTATAAGTACAATCTAATTGCTACTTTCTTTGATAATTCAATACGACTGCTTTGTGTACTGCTTGGTAATTTTTGGTATTTTTGTTTTAACTTCGTGGTCATTTTTATACCCAGCGTACTAGTACTAGTACAAGGGTATTATAACTTTGTTGGGATAACGGTTGGTTGTACAGGTATAAAGGAATCGAGATAGATATAGACTTCCATATATCAATATGATCAGGATCGAAAAAAAATTTGATTGAGCCATGTCCGTCCGTCTGTCCGTTAACACGATAACTTGAGCAAATAATGAGATATCTTCACAAAATTCGGCATGCGTACTTATTTGGGTTCAGAATAGATCGGTATTGAAAATGGGTAAAATCGGACCATAACCACGCCCCCTTTTCGATATCGAAAATTTCGAAAAACGTATAAAACGAGTTAATTCAATATCAGAAGCAGCTACAATGATAAAATTTGCAATATGTATTGATTTAGATGTTCTAAGGCCGATTTTATCAAATTTTTTGAAAAGGGGCGTGGCACCGCCCACATATATTTGAAGAAATTTTCAAATTATGACTCTTAATAACTTCAGAACAGTTTATGCTAGTGTAACGAAATTTTGTAGAGGGCATACTATTGTTGTGTTAAATTCAGATATAGAAAATAAACGAAATCGCTTCACGACCACGCCTACTTTTTCATAAAAGTTATATTGAAAGGAGGTGGAAATATTAAAAAGTCCATATCTAATTAACTGATACCGCTATAATAATATAATTTGGTACATACATCAATTTTCAAATTCTTTACATTATTTTTGCAAAATTTTGGAAAGTGGGCGTGGCACCGCCCACTTATGAGTCAAGCAATTTTCAAATTCGACTGCTAATAACTTCAGAACGGTGTGAGATAGGTTTACGAAACAAGATACCAGGCATGTTATGTTTATGTAGAGTACTACCAGAGAAAAGAAGAAAAATCGGTGAACGACCACGCCCCTTTTTGGACTAAAGTTATCTCTTAGTTAGGAAACCGGAATATGCAATATCTGTTTAACTGATAAAGATATAATGCTAAAATTTAGTACACTCATTCACTTCATGATGATAGTAGTGTTGTTTAAAGGGTTTTTGGTAATATTTTGGGAAAATGGGCGTGGCACCGCCCACAAGTGAATAAACAAAATATCAACATTTCACTATTAACAACCCACTGTGAAAGTATCATAAAGATCTATTGATCGAAAACTGATCTTCAAATAGGGACAAACAAAATTAATAAAATCCGTGGGCGTGCCACCACCCACTTTTTTTAAATTATGTAAATATTGATTAATGGACACATAAACCCGTGTAATGTCAATCAATTTTGCTGAGTTAAAAGCACTTAACTCTCAACTTCTTTCTGTTGTGACTGCTTTGCAGAAGGATAACGAGTGCCTTCGTCAAAAAACAGACTCTCTGCATGCCGAGGTTCATGGATGGCACTGTAAGTTTAACGAGAATAATTCTACCTTGTCTCATTTGCTCACTCAAGTTAAAAAGTTCTCCAGTGTTTACAACAACAATAAGTCACTCGTCGTGAACGGATGTGTTTTTGCCGTGCTCCGAGTTCTTCTTCAATTTAATTTAAGGTTTTATTTTTGTTCAATGCAACATAGCAATTAAACTTGTGTTTAAAGACATTGACTCTATTTGCATTTTTCTATATTTTGCCATTTATTATGCCGTGTTTTTGTGGCCGTAAGCTTAACGAGAATAACTCTACCTTGTCTCATTTGCTCACTAAAGTTAAAAAGTTCTGTAGTGTTTACAACAACAACATTGTTCTATTAGCGAAGCCAGCTTCTACTTGCGCACCAACAAGTGCTACGGGCTCTGGCGGTGTCGCTGCTGCTCTTGAAAAAACAGCTGATATTGTTGCTAATCCGCCGCAGCCTAATGATGCTGCTGCTAACACTTCATCTCCGACGCCAACTGCGATCGCCGCTACTTCCTCGCCTACACCGGGTATTGTTGTAAAGCCTCTGCCAGCTGTCAATAACCAAAACGAATGGGGAACAGTGCAAAATAAGAAGAAACACAAACCAAGAAATAAAAACAACAACGATTGCGCTTCTAACAATGCTAACGTTGAAGCAGGCTCTAGTTCATTGCCTGTTATTGCCGAAAGCAACAACAATGGTGTCATTTCAAATGATAGCATTAGGCTTACCCCCAATAATAATAATTTGCGCTTGCTAGCACAGCCTTTAGTTGTTGGGTCGGGCATCTTCGGTGATTTGAGTGCTGTTTCGAAAATTAAAATGAAGTGGTTGCATCTCTCGCCCTTCTCCGACTCGGTCACAGCCGATAAACTGAAATCCCACATTGTCCAATATACAGGAATTGCTGAAAATTCGATTGTCTGTTTTCCTCTGGTAAAGACTGGCGTGGATCCCAAATCTCTGCGGTATGTCAGCTTTAAGTTGGTTGTCGAAACCAGTTTACTTCCAAAGTTACTGTTGCCAGAGTTATGGCCTACGAATTTAGTTGTTCGTCCATTCAGTTTTGGGTCAAAAAACGACGGGAGCCAACCGATTTCCAACGGCAATCGGTTGGGTCAGATGGAATAATGAACCGTTTTTATATGCATAACATGGCTGGCGTCAGAACAAAGTCTCAGCTCATACGGTTATTTAGTTGTCATCAGGAATATGATGCCTTCGTTATTGTTGAGACGTGGTTAAATGATAATTTTCATAGTGCTGAGTACTTCGACTCCAAGCTATATAACGTCTTTCGCAACGATAGAAATGCTAACCTTACTGGATGTGCTAGAGGTGGGGGAGTTCTCATCGCAGTGCATTGCAAGTATCATGCCTCCGAGGTTACACTCGATAATAATAATGCTATACTTGACCAACTGTGCTTTCATATCCGAGGCTCATCAGACTCAATTTTTCTTTGTGCATCGTATATTCCGCCCAACAGTAGCAACGACCTTTACTCAGCGCATGTTGGCAACATAGTCTCATTGGCTTCAAACAAAATTGATTGCGACCATCTTTGCGTGCTGGGCGACTTCAACCTTCCTAATTTAATTTGGACTAAAAATACTTTAAATTCTTCATTAACTGCAAGTGATGTTACTAGCCTTAACGAGATATACGTACTAGATAACTTTCTAAGCATAGATTTAAGGCAAATTAACTGCTACCCAAATCGACTTGGTCGAACCTTAGATTTAATTTTTTTAAGTGATAATCTCAACTTCACAGTGCTTAGTTGCGATTCTCCTATCACACAGTCTGATATGCATCATGTTCCGATAGAAATAACTCTCGAATTTTATACATTTGCCAAAGTTGGTAACGATACAGCAAATTTTTCTTTTAATTTCAAGCGATGCGATTTTTTGGACTCGAACAAACTTTTTCTTGAAATAAATTGGGACCTGTTCCAAAATTCAGATACTACCAGGTATTTCGATTTATTTAGATCTATGGTTGTAGATATTAACGGTCTATTCCTTTGAGCTCGAACAAAAAGTACTTCGTAATTTGAGAAATAAATATTTTCGTAAGTTCAAAAAGAGTAATAATTTAGTGTTCTTTGATAAGTACAAAGAATGCGAAAGGAAGTTCACATGTCTGGACAAATTCTTGCATAGAAATTACACTCTTGTTTGTTTGAAGAAAACTTAAAAGTGAATCCAAAATTGTTTTGGAACTTTGTCAAGGCAAAAAAATCAGTGTCAAATATTCTATCCTCTCTTTTCCTTGGCGACAATACAATTGATTCCCCTGCAGGTGCGGCAAATCTGTTAGCTGAATATTTCATGGCCAACTTTGTATCCGACCCTGACAATGTTGATGACACTCGCTGCAACATACAACCTTCAATTGACTTTGGAAGCCTTGTACTGTCTCTTGAAGATGTCTTTATTGGCATCTCTCGCCTTGAACAGTAATTTCATTTATTTCATTTATTTAAATATAACGGTGTACATTCAAGACCATTATTTCTTTTATAGTACATCAATAGTGGTTTAATTAACTGCATATATAACATTAAAAAATTAACATTAAATAATTTAGTTTACTTTAACTTAAAACTTAAAAATATATATATAATGCTTAACAAGATATAAAAAATTAGATAGGGAATAGATACAGAGCCAGAAAAGACAGAAGAGTTGAGTTACATGACATTCATCTAGTCGCATAAATATTACTAACAATTTTGTTCACATGATCCTAACAGCTTAACTTAGAATTGACAATAAAGCCTAATTTTTTCGTGAGTTAGAGCACTTCCACCAATGACTAGCTTAGGAATATTTTCCACATGTATAGCACTATAGCTAATGGGTAATACATAGGATTTGGCAACATTTAGGCAAAGACAATTTTCACGAGCCCACTGGGAAATTGCAGACAGATCACTATTCATTTTGCAACATAAATCCTCCACAAGACAAAGACGGCTGGACAAGTACAACTGAATATCATCAGCTTAGGCATGAACATTAGCATATCGGCACACAGAGAATACATCATTAATGAAAAGACTAAACAAAAGTGGGCCAAGGATAGACCCCTGCGGCACACCGGACACTACAATACTGGGGATGGATGAAGTGTTCTTACACCTAACCTTTTGAGTTCTGCCTGAAAGGTAGCTACCCAACAACTTGGTAGCACTGTCAGAAAATCCAAAAATATGTTTGAGCTTTTTACAGAGTAAACTATGATTTACCAAGTCAAAAGCCTTGGAGAAGTCTAAAAGACAGAGAATGGTTTAATTACCAGTGTCAAACTGTATCCGTACGTCGTCAAGTATTTTCAGCATGGCCGTAGCACAGCTATGCTTAGGCCTGAATCCAGATTGTAAAGGTGATAACATATTGTTTCTATTTATATATTGTGAAATTTGCGTTGCCATTATGGACTCACACACTTTGGAGAAAACGGGTAGAATGCTAATCGGCCTATAATCACTAGGATTGTTAGGCACATTATTTTTGGCAGTGGGAATGATTACCGCCTTCTTCCACTCTGTGGGAAAACACGAAGTTGTCAAACAATGATTAATAAATATGTGTGAGAGATCCCAGAATAAATGGCAAAATGAGCTTCACGAATTTTAACGATATTCCATCTTCACCAATAGCGTTTGACTTAATACTCATGACACTCTTTAAAACTTCTTCCTCACCTACGCCGCTAAAATCAAACATTGTGCTTACGATCGAATTGCTCAACAAATTTGGAGCTGGACAAATTTCGCTGTTCTGACTAGCACTAAAATACTCATTTAGTAAATTTGGATCTAATTCACATTCAGACTTAGAGTTACCATGTACTCTCAAATTTTTAAGATTTCGCCATAAAACTTTCGATTCCAAAGCCGGATTTAACACAGACCTAAAGTATGGTCGTTTCATATGTCTAGTAATGGTACAAGCTCTATTTCGGGCAGCTCTATAGTCAGCCCAGGCTGAATCGGTATTGACTCTTTTACACTTTGCATGCAATCTGTTGCGAACTTTTATTGCAGATCTGACCTCACTATTGTACCAAGGACACGATCTGCTTAAGGAACGAACAGAACGAAGGACATGGTCATTTAACAGTCCTGTCAAGGAGTTATTTAATAAACTAAGTTTTTCATCAACACTATCAACGTACCAACAATCACACCAGCTAACATTAGAGATATCAGAAAATAAGTTTTCAACATTTAACGAATTGAAATCACGATACATAAATGTAACGATATCAGCAGGACGATTCATGGTAACATCTAACGCACAGAATATGAGGTCATGGTCAGTAGTAAAACACATTTGCTCAAATGTCTAAGCTAGACGTTATAAAAAGGTCCAAAAGGCTAGGTCTGGAATTGGTTGCGAATCTCGTAGGAATACACTTATTGACTATATCAAGACCTGCAGTAGAAACATGATCAAACAGATTACCGGCACAAGAGTCATTCAAAAGAATATTAACGTTGAAGTCACCACATCTAGCATAAAGTTCATAGCAAGTTGAAAATGAAGATAATTCGGAAAAAATTAGTCTAACACCACAAAACATCTATGAGGGTTATACACATAAGACACTAGAACTTTAGTTACATTATCAAGAACTTCAGCGATGATAAATTCAGTATCAGAGTTAGCCGATACGGCAAGAATTTTAATTTTCAGCATTGATTTGCAATAAATTGCTACTCCTCCACCTTTCTTGGTATGTCGGTCATGCCTTATAATCTTGTAATTTGGGATGCTATAGTAATGGTCGGAGATATTGGGAGTAAACCAAGTCTCTGATACACAAATGACATCGACACCCGAATCCCCAAAAATATTCCTAACATAGTCCAACTTGTCACTGTTAAGGCTGCGGGCATTAAAATGTACTACATTAAGGGCCACTTTCATAAAAGCCGGTTAAGCCTAATCGGCGATTAATTTGACAGCTAACCATACAAAATACGTCAATTAAACTCTGGTTAGCGGTTATCGGCTTTTATGAAATCGGCCCTAAGCCCATTTTGTGCTTTACAAAAAATATCAATCAATATTTTATGGTTTTCGACACTGCTGGAGACTGATTTCCTACCGGGGTTTGGATCAAACATGATGATGATGAGTGTAAAATGCGACAACTACAAAGTCCATAGATCCATAGATTGTGTGATAAAATAATTGTATGTATGTAACTATGTGTATAATTATGCAAAAAAGTAGCATGATGTACGAAGAAGAGAGGAAAAAAAGTCAAGACAGCAGAGCACACATTTAGTTAAGTTTGGAAATGTAATAGCAAAAAGTCGAAGTATGCGCTCCGCAGCATACGACATAACATCACGTAGAGTTGTTGGTAGGCCCTCATATAAATATACTGACCCATAGCCCGGCAAGTCGACGTCTGAGACATTCAACGTTCTCTTTTTAGTCTTTCTAAATACAGCGATAGATTTTAGTAGCTGATTACGATCATGCTCAGAGTGGAGTTTCAAAACAATGGAGTTGGGACTGTTGCTTGTTCTTGCATTACCTTTTGCTCGTCTCAAGCGAAAAACATCACGTATAGGTGGTTGGTTGTGTTGCGCTGCAGCACAAATTTTTGCCAAGATGTCAGGCAAACATTCATCAGGAGTTTGAGGTATGCCGTTTACGATGACCTCACTGGACTTTCAAGAGCGCAGAGCTGAGCTTGAGTAGCAATAAGTTATCTGCGAAGAGTATGAACTTCAGCTGACGTGCTCTCCACTGCGGTTATTCTCTTATCAAGGGCTTGCATAGATAACTTAATATTTGCCGTTTCAGCGGCCAACTCACCCATTCTCTCTTTTAGCCTCTCTTCCGATTTTTGCATTACGTTAGACAAATGCTCGATGATGGACACTCTTAGCTCTTCCAACTTCTTATTCTAACCATCAGAGACTGCAGATGAGGGAGTAACGGGGGTCCTGAGGGGATTGTTTCTTGTTGCTGGCATATTTTTATGTGCTGTTTGTATATATGTAGGCAATGTAAGCGATGAGCAGGTGATTTGGTAGATCAGCTGGTAACTTTGTTACTTTTTAGATATCAGGAGCAGATACGTAAATCAAAAGATGCACGATAGGTCAATAATTTCTTGGTAAAACGAACGGTTCACAGAAAGAAAAAAACAATTACTTAAGCGCACCGCAAAACACGTCTTACTCTCTCGACATCACAAAAATAAATCAATGTAGTACCGATGTTGATGGTTTGTCCGCAATCTTGTTTAAGAAGTGTGAAGCTCTTGCTTATCCCCTATTATTAATTTTTAATAGTTCCCTATCTTCGGGCACTTTTATTGACGCGTGGAAATTGGCTTTTATTACACCCATTTTCAAGAGTGGCAATAAAAACGATGTCAGCAACTACAGGCCTGTTTTGCTATTTTTCGTAACGAATATTGTGTGTCAATAGTAACATGGCTTTCTTCCGGGACGCTCAACTTTGACTAATCTGGCTATTTTTTCTGATGATTGCATCGCAGCATTTCAGTCAGGTTGACAGTTATACGGACTTTTCTAAAGCATTTGATCGGGTTTCCCATTTAGTCTTGGTTAAAAAGCTTGCCTGTATGGGTTTCCACTCGGCTTTTCTCAGTTGGATTGAATCCTACCTACAAAATCGCAGTTGTAGGGTTGTTGTCGACAATGTCATTTCTTCACCTTTCGTTGCCTGCTCTGGTGTTCCCCAAAAAAGCATCTTAGGATCACTTTTCTTTATTCTCTTCATTAATGATATTCGCTCTTGCTTCTCTACAGTAAGGTTTCTATTATATGCGGACGATCTAAAAATTTACTCACCTATTTACAGTCAGCGCGACTCCGCACTGATGCAACTAGATTTGGATAAATTGAGTTCCTGGTGTGATAATAATCGGTTAACTTTAAACTTAAAAAAAAAATTTCATATAAGTTTCTCAAAACGCCCAAATTTTATTAATACGTCATATCACTTATCAAACTCGCGCCTGTCCCGAGTTAATGAAATGACTGACCTGGGAGTAATTTTTGACTCCAAATTTTGTTTCGCAAGTCACGTTAATCTTTGTATTTCGAAATCGTACGCCATGCTTGCATTTGTTAGGCGTCATAGCGCGGAGTTCTCTGACCCATATACGCTAAAACTATTATATACAGCGTTTGTGCGTTCCAAACTTGAATACGCCTGCTTCATTTGGTCGCAGTATTATCTCTGTCATATTGCAAGAATTGAACGGAAAGAATTTTTATATTTTGCTCTGCGCAACTTAAGATTTTCTGAACCCATCCCGACCTATGAAGCGAGATGCCTTCTGATCGACCTAAGGTCGTTGCAGAGTAGAAGAATTATCTTGTCGCTGTAGTTCATATTTGACGTTTTTCGTGGTGCTACGAACTGCGCCGTGCTCCTCGACAGGATCTTCATAAATATTCCTGCAAGAGGCCTTAGGAACTCAGAATTCTTTAATGCTCTCCTTTTTAAAGCTTGTCTAAGCTTTAGAGAAGGCGAGTTGTTTTTTTCTAAGTTTATTATTATTTTTTAATATTTATTTTATTATTTGGCTCAGGAGCTATGTGACCGTTTTGCTCAAATTGTATTTATTCATTTGGCTCAGGTTCTGACGACCATGTTTGCCTAAATGTTCAAAATTGTTCTTTGGAGAACGAGAGGGTATGTATGTATGATTGGTGGCGAGCACTGTTGGCTCTGAGGCATGGCGCGATTGGCTTCCTCATTTCCGTTGTGAAAAACCACACTTTGGCTTTCCAAAACATAAACTATATCTTCGAAATATTTCATAAGCAGATTGCGAATTACAACAGCTTGCAATGCTAATGAAATAAACGAACGAAATAACCGTAGCTTATGTCGCTTAAACAAAGCTCTTTATGCAATAAATGCACCAATTACTAGATCATTGGTTGAATTTAATAGAATTGCTAACTACTTGGAAATAGATTTTTCCAGTTCAAAAGATCGATTTTTAGGTACCATAAATTCCTATTATAGGTAAGCTAGTTATATATACTATTACAATACCTACCGTTACTATATACTTCTACTTCGCCTATAAGATTTTGTATTCTAATTGGCTTAATAAATAAATACTAAAATGCTAAATAAAGAGTAATACGAAATTCGTATACAATTAGTAAGCATGGCGGCCTTTAACATGGACGTAAAATATAAAATACGATATACAGTGCACTCGCGATAATATGAACACCCTGAAATATGAACACCCCAAAATATGAAAACCGTTTCGCTTCCATTGAGTACTCCAAAATATGAACTTTTGGTCAAAGCTCTAAAATATGAACACTTATGATTTTAAAATTTCTAACGAATTACAAGAGCTTAATAAATTGGCGAATCCCTTAGTTATTAAAATATAAAATGTACATAACCGTCGCTGAGAAATACTTGCGTTCACATGCTTTGATTTCTCTTATGTTCAGTCCTCAGTAGAAATTTAAATATCGTAAATATGAACAATCTCGAAAACATGTTTACAACCAACAACATTGTTATTGCCGCTGGTGTGATAAAACTACAATAACAACATAAGTACCAAGGCGAATTCAATAGTAGGTGGTATTAACAAAAAAAAATAATGTCAATGCCTTTTATTCTTAATAACTTTACATTTCTTCGCTTTTACAAAGAGAATTAATGTCAGAAACGTTAAGTATTATAAATGCTTAACTAAATTCTCAACAGGGATCATTCATTTTTTACCTTAAATATGTACAAGTACATACATATCTTATAAATAAAAATGAATGTGTGTCTGTGTGTCTGTGTGTCTGTGTGTCCTTTATGGGCGTCCAAAGTACTCAACCGATTTTTATGAAATTTTCACAGTATATTCTTGAGATCATGGGTTAAAGCATAGGCTATATTAATTTTTGGAAAAGTGGGCGGTGCCACGCCCCCAGGCTATATAAAACTACAATTCTTCATAACTCTGAACATATTTGGTCTAAATTAATGATTTTTGGATATGTGTGTCCTTTGGTCAAGATTTATATAATTTTGGAAAAGTGGGCGGTGCCACGCCCACATTTTTTGTGTTTTGTTTGTACTTCAATAATGTCCAAAGTTTATGGTCGATCTCTTTTAAACTTTCAAGATTGGTTCAGAAGATTGTTGTGTACGATTTAGGCTATATCAATTTTTGGAAAAGTAGGCGGTGCCACGCCCCCAGGCTATATAAAATTTAAATTCTTCATAGCTCTGAACATATTTGGTCTAAATTAATGATTTCTGGATATGTGTGTCCTTTAGTCAAGATTTATGTAATTTTGGAAAAGTGGGCGGTGCCACGCCCACATTTTTTGTGTTTTGTTTGTACTCCAATAATGTCCAAAGTTTATAGTCGATCTCTTTTAAACTTTCAAGATTGGTTGAGAAAATTGTTGTGTACGATTTAATCTATATCAATTTTTGGAAAAGTAGGCGGTGCCACGCCCCAAGGCTATATAAAATTTAAATTCTTCATAGCTCTGAACATATTTGGTCTAAATTAATGATTTCTGGATATGTGTGTCCTTTGGTCAAGATTTATGTAATTTTGGAAAAGTGGGCGGTGCCACGCCCACATTTTTTGTGTTTTGTTTGTACTTCAATAATGTCCAATGTTTATGGTCGATCTCTTTTGAACTTTCAAGATTGGTTAAGAAAATTGTTGTGTACGATTCAGGCTATATCAATTTTTGGAAAAGTAGCCAGTGCCACGCCCCCAGGCTATATAAAATTTAAATTCTTCATAACTCTGAACATATTGGGTCTAAATTAAAGATTTTTGGATATGTGCGTCCTTTAGTCAAGATGTATATAATTTTGGAAAAGTGGGCGGTGCCACGCCCACATTTTTTGTTTTGTTTGTACTTCAATAATGTCCAAAGTTTATGGTCGATCTCTTTTAAACTGTCAAGATTGGTTCAGAAGATTGTTGTGTACGATTTAGGCTATATCAATTTTTGGAAAAGTGGGCGGTGCCACGCAACCAGGCTATATAAAATTTAAATTCTTAATAGCTCTGAACATATTTGGTCTAAATTAATGATTTCTGGATACGTGTGTCCTTTGGTCAAGATTTATGTAATTTTGGAAAAGTGGGCGGTGCCACGCCCACATTTTTTGTGTTTTGTTTGTACTTCAATAATGTCCAAAGTTTATGGTCGATCTCTTTTAAACTTTCAAGATTGGTTAAGAAAATTGTTGTGTACGATTCAGGCTATATCAATTTTTGGAAAAGTAGCCAGGCTATATAAAATTTAAATTCTTCATAACTCTGAACATATTAGGTCTAAATTAAAGATTTTTGGATATGTGTGTCCTTTAGTCAAGATGGATATAATTTGGGAAAAGTGGGCGGTCCCACGCCCACATTTTTTGTGTTCTGTTTGTACTGCAATAAGTTCAAAGTTTATGGTCGATCTTCTCTAAATTTCCAGATTGGTTCAGAAGATTGTTGTGCCACGCCCCCAGGCTATATAAAATTTAAATCATCATAACTTTGAATATTTTTGGTCTAAGCTAATGATTTTTGGATATGTGTGTCCCTTGGTCAAGAATTATATAATTTGGGAAATGTGGGCCGTGCCACGCCCACATTTTTTGTATTCAGTGCTTTGTTTGTACTTCAATAATGTCCAAAGTTTATGGTTGATCTGTTTTAAACTTTTCCAATACGTTAAAATCTTCGTTGGGTACGACATACATAGGCTACATTTGTAAATTCTTTGGAGAAGTGGGCAGTTCCAGGACCACAAGCTAAGTAATATTTCAATTCGTTATATCCCTGAATGTATTTGCTTTAGTGACATTTTAACGTTCTTAAATCTTAATCAAAGCACTTAATTTTTTTTGTTTGTTATTGCCGTTCATACATATCCAGAGTATTATAGGTAGATATAGGATATAATTAAATAAGTACTAACTATACATTTGCTCAGCAGCGCATAATGGTTTTTGTCATACCCATTGAGTTCAAAAGATCCGTTTTTTGAGTTGGACATCCAAAAAATTTATTTGTTTATACCAAAGACTTTAAAGCCAGAAACATTGTATATCCTAAGCACTGCAATAAATGGAATGTTAAAAGTTAAAGAAAAATATTTGAAAATGTATTTCTAGGGAAGTCACTGGTCAGGCAGAACAACGTCTGCCGGGTCTGCTAGTATAAAATAAAAAATGTTTGCGATATTAAAGGTTTTTTTTATGAATTTTGGTATTTTTCAGAAAAGCTCTACAGCGGAAATTTGGAATATAAAATCGCGCGATTTAAGGTATAAAATGAGAATTTTGATTAAAAGCTGTTTTGTGTATTATCCACATATCTGCAGCTGAAACCACATTTGCGTTGTTCAAGAAATTGGTAAGGCAGATGTACATATATGATATCGCTCATTTGCTGCTACGTCGTCATAACTCAAAAAATGTGATTTTACAGCAAACGCATTTTTAGTTTTTGAATTGATGTATATTTATTAAATTTGCATATGAAAATAAGATTACGGTCCAATTTGGTTAAATAACATCTGGTTAAGACGCCTATGTAAACTAAAGCTTGAAATGTATAATGGACTGTTTTCTGTAGCTTCAAAAGTATTCCGAGTTTTGCTTATGACGCTATTGCTGCAAGAATAGGTTTTATGGTCTGACATAATCGAAAAATTTAATTAATAAGGATTACAATTGCTCGTAAAAAGGTCTATAATACTTGGGAATGTGATTTTTCTGTATCAATTCTAGCACATCTCTTTTTTGCAGTCCGCTATCTGAGGTTTTGAATAAAATGCTCTTGTCAGTGTAATATCTTTCATGTTTTTCTTTTCAATGATATTATTTGCCACCTTAAATTCGTCATCGTTATAAGATGTTTTGAAGAAAATGTTGTTTGGTGAATCGCGCCGAACTTGCAGAACCACCACTGTGGAAATTTTCACCTGTGCCATATTTTGGAGTCCGATTTCAGTTGCTAAAGCCTTCATATCAAAGAAGTCTTCAAATCACAGTTCCGTAACGTTAAATGGCTTTCCAGTTTTCTTGGTTCCACGAATTGCAGATATGAACGACTCTGGCGTGTACATTGGACCACCTTTCAGTTGACGTTTCACTTGACGTTCAATTAAAGAGTGGGCTTCCGCGTGTGTGTGGCCTTTAATCAGGTTATTATGACATTACATTAACATTCGTTACTCTTTATATCGTAGATTGTAAAATTAAATACATTTAGTTTCGATTTATAATAAAAAACTGAGACATCGCCCTTAGGAATCTGCATGCCGGCTTGTAAATCGTACACTACCACATTAGCATTCACTTCCTCCTTATCATACTTCTTTTCCTTTCTGGATAATTCTTTCTCTACGATGCACTGTGAATCGAATAGAACAAGCTAGCTGGACAAAAGTGACCATTGAATTTTAAATAAAAATATATTGTAGATGACAGCTAATAGTCCAAATATCACGAGTAAAAAAAAAAATTTACTTAATATTTGCTGATGTGGATGTAATTAGCTGCTAATCTCAGAAAAACGTATTTTAATTTGCCTAAATTTATAATTCTGAACGTCTCACGGTTTTTCATATAACTTTATTACTGCGTTGTTTTTTCGTGTAATTTAAAATGGATGTGATGGTAAACAGTGAGTACTATTCATATGATGTTCTAAAAAACACGCCGAAATTTGAAAATTTATATTTTTTTTTGCAAATTTTTACATTTGTTAGAGAAAAAGTAGTAGTATTCCACCAGCTTCCAGTCTGAAATTTATGTAAATCATAGCCGTGGCTCCGTAGTATCTAAATGTACTAATTTCGTTCGGCACAAATTGGTCCAACTATTTTTTTTTTCTAGCTTATTCCTTTTCGATTAAAAAAAAGGTTGTGCAGACTCTGTTAATACTCGTAGTTGTTCAGATGTGGAAAGTACTGATAGTGATTAAGACTTATTTACATTTTAATTTATATTACTTATAGCAATAAGGATATCTTTGAAGTATTTTTAGTTTAATGTTAACATAGAATGAGTTATTTCAACGAAAATAAACTTGCATTGTTTTTAACCCTTCTGCTATGTTTGGGTCAATTTGACCCAATTTTAGGAAAAACTTAACGAAACTCATAGGTTTCTTTCATAGATTCATGTTGATTCTTCTTCCACTTGTTTCCTGCATATTTGCTAACAAATTAAAACCATAATGGTTTTCAACACTACTAAAAATATCTTAAAGTGTTTTTGCTACACTTATTGTGTTACTGGGTCAATTTGACCCACCATGTGATTTATTATAAAGAACAGTATTTATGGAAAATTGCATACATTTTTCCTATTTTTCGCATACCATCTTTATCAATTATTGAAAGCTTCATTAGTACTAACAAATCTGCGAACCTCTGTTTTATGCATGAGTGCAAAAAACGCTTTGTATGTCGTAGAAAATTTGCCGCTTCTTCTTCACTGTCATAGAGAAACATACTTCGCAATTAGCAGCTTAGTGTGTAAAAACTGCCAGTAAAACATTAACCAAGAAATACAAATCTTTTCTATATTAAATAATAAATGATTTTAGATGAAAACAAAAATGAAGTTTGGTTAAAAAAATTATAAGCAGCGCTAAGTTTTCATGAGTGGGTCATATTGACCCAAAACACTAAAAGTGCGATTTTTTTCTAACGTAGCAGAAGGGTTAATGAACTAATTTTTGTGTTGACAAATCAGACAAAACAAACAAATGGAATAAAAATAATTATTAATTTCAATGTTTGGCTGTAAATATCTTTTTAATGGAGATAAATGAAAAATCGATTTTTTGTTTCTGGCCCACCCTAGTACGTATGTATATTATCCAACCATATTTTGTGCATAGACTTCATTTTTACCTAAATGTGCACAATATACTTGGATACAGTCATTTAAGTCCGAAAATCCCATAAAATAATTTTGTCCAGCTAGCCTGTTCTATTCGATTCACTGTGCGATGTGCTGATTATAATATTCTTCTTGTTTATTTTTTCATCACCCTCAGCGATATCGTAGGCACAACAAATTTCACATAAATCTTTTTTTGGCGTAAAGAACGAAATATTATAATTTTCTGTAAATATTCTATAAAACATTACATAGTTAACAAAAGAAACACAAGTGTCGGTGAATGTCGGCAATAGATTTGCTACCATCAATAAAATGTTTACTGGTATTTGCACGAGTATAATGACTTTCGATTTTTGGGATTTTATCGATAAAGTTTTAGCACCTTCTTTTAAAACTTCATAAACTTTCCTCTGTTTTCCATGTTTTCCTCGACAATACTCAGGGAGTAAAACATTTCCCACCTTATTCCGTTTCTCCTGCACAGTTCTTATTGGGCGATCATTAATATTTAAAGTATTTTTAAAAAACAATTTGCATACTCGAACTTTCCGTCCATTGAGATGAAAATAGAAGGCATTATTATTCTCCCTTTGCTTTCTCGTACCACCTTCACGCACATACCGTTATTTAGGCTGAATGACCATCATACTATTCTGAATAAATAGTTGCTGTTTTTCGTACATCGCCAAATCCCAGTATGATCTAAAAATTACCAACAGTTCCTCTTCTGTCAATTTTTCACAACATTTTAGTTTACACTTCTCTGTACATGGAGGTTCCATTTTTCTCTCTTTTCGAACTTTTTGAGTAGTAGACCTCATTTTGTATTCTTTTCCACTATTTCTTAACTTTTTGTTTACATTCCTTACCCAGTTATTCTCATTTCGTTTACGCTTTACTCCTTTTTTTAGCGGACTCGTTAAGATCATCGGAGTTTCGACACAGGTGATGTTAGCCTCAGAAGTGTCTGATGTCGAATTTGCTTCGCAATGACTGTTACTCTTCCTGCCAGTATCGGGTGGAATGTATGTAGTATCACGTACAGAATCGTCATCATCTTCAGAAAATGAACTCGAGCTTAATGAGTCTGATTGCATTTCAGCAGAAGACACTGTTGATGTACTTTTTATCTGCCATTCTTTATCATTTCCTGCTTGTTTTTTAAAAGCCATTACCACCATTTCGGCGGATCGAGAATTAGATTCCATGATTTTTTGACTGAAAATTACAACAATACTGACATAAATGGAAATAATTCTTAGCAAATACGTTATATTTAAAAAACATTTAGTGCAATAATGTCATAACAGCGAATAGTTCTTTAATGCACTATTGCTGAACTAATACATCTTATTTGTAATAGTGTTTTAAAACAAAATACTACTGAAATAAAAATTATATTTTTCTGCAAAAACGTCATAACACTACAAAACATTACAAGAATTCACTAAAATTTTTACATGCACAACGTCATATCTTTAAATAATGCAATATACACGATAACGAAAGACATAGAGAAGTGATCTTACCTTTTATTTATATTGTCACAAAACGAAATATGTCACTATTCTAGAGAACTTAACGATGTTGACCACACAAAAGCCGACACACAACTGAGAAATGTTCAATCCTCGGATATAAAACTTTGTCAGTTGATCAAACATATTATTTCCGATATATTAGTGATGTTAACTCAAAATTTGGGTTTTTTGAGTTATGACGACCTTGCAGCAAATGAGCGATATATTGCGTTTCTGACATAAATTCGCTTTTACAAAGAGAATTAATGCCAATTGCATTGATTCTCAAAATAATTTGACATTAATTCTCTTTGCTAAAGCGAAACTGTGTCATTGACATTAATTCGCATCTCAAAAGCGACACTAATTTCATTGACATTATAATACATCACCAATAAAATACACAGCGCATCGAAAACCTTTAGGAGAGTATGGTCTGGTTAATGGTGAAATTTCTTGTCGGCCTGTGATATTAATACCAGAGTTGTTAAGGAATGTACTTATTCACTGAATAACAATTTAGGATTGCAGACTTTATTCCATTTTTTGGAAAAAGCAATGCAAATTTGCTGCATTCCGCAAGTAAAACAAGTAAGGAAGTCTAAGTTCGGGTGAACCGAACCTTTAATACCCAGCGTTAGTTTTCAGAACGAGATACAAATACCATGACTTGGCAATGATATAGGCCCTAGAATCTTATTTGAAATTTTCTATATCAAAAATGGGGGCGTGGTTATCATCAGATTTCGCCCATTTTAAACACCAACCTGCTTTGGCCGGAAAGTAACCTGTGTACCAAATTTCATGCGAATACCTCAAGTTTTACTCAACTTATGTTAATTTATGTGATTTTCGATATCGAAAAGGTGGGCGTGGTTATCATCCGATTTCGACAATTTTCACAGCAGTTCACCTTGGCCAGAAAGTAGCCTGCATAACAAATTCCATGATTTTCAAAATTTTCGATATCGAAAATGGGGGCGTGGGTGTCGATTTCGTCCATTTTCAATAGCAGCCTACCTTGGGCAGAAAGTAACCAATACACCAAATTCCCTGCAAATATCTCAGTTTTGACGAAAGTTATGTCAATTTATGTGATTTTCGAAATTTTCGATATCGAAAAAGGGGGCGTGGTTATCATCCGATTTCGCCCATTTTCAATAGCAACCTACCTTGGCCAGAAAGTAACCTGTATGCAAAATTTTATGCAAATATCTCAATTTTTACTCAAGTTATGTTAGTTTATGTGATTTTCAAAATTTTCGATATCGAAAAAGGGGGCGTGGTTATCATCCGATTTCGCCCATTTTCAATAGCAGCCTACCTTGGCCAGAAAGTAACCAATACACAAAATTTCATGCAAATATCTCAGTTTTGACGAAAGTTATGTCAATTTATGTGATTTTCAAAATTTTAGATATCGAAAAAGGGGGCGTGGTTATCATCCGATTTCGCCCATTTTCAATAGCAGCCTACCTTGGCCAGAAAGTAACCAATACACCAAATTTCATGCAAATATCTCAGTTTTGACGAAAGTTATGTCAATTTATGTGATTTTCGAAATTTTCGATATCGAAAACGGGGGCGTGGTTATCATCCGATTTCGCCCATTTTCAATAGCAACCTACCTTGGCCAGAAAGTAACCTGTATGCAAAATTGTATGCAAATATCTCAATTTTTACTCAAGTTATCGTGTACACGGACGGACAGACGGACGGACATGCCTTAATCAATTCCTCTTTTCAACCTAAGAACTTTGATATATGGAACTCTATATCTAACTCGATTATTTTGCGCCGTTACATAGTACCGTTATGTGGACAAAATTATAATACCCTTGTACTAGTACTAGTACGCCGGGTATAAAAAAGCTGAAATTTGCATTCCTTAAGGCTATTCAATCAATAGAAATTGTATGTTTTAGTAAAATTAATGTTAATTAGATTTTGAATTATATCAATATTATTTTTAAATAAATATCAAACATTGCTAAATAATAATTTTACAACTTCTTATTAAAACAAAGCTAACTAAACAAACTCTCAGTCGCTTTCTCCAAATCCCAATTTTCTTTTGATAACACAGCTCGTGCATCGTGTTCATCGATTCCCATATCTCTTAAACGTTGGATTTTAGTGTCACACTCAGTAAATTTATGTGGACCTTAAAAAAAAGTTTTGGAACAAAGGTTAAAAATATATTTCCAAGTGAATAAGTTTTCGTTACCTCCAGCGTATACGTTTGTCCAATGCTTAGCCGTCAAAAGAAATAACTGATATTTGTCCTTGTATTGATATGCCACCACTGCGTCTTGTGGATCATCTGGTTCGGCAGCTGCTAATAATGCTTGAAGTGAGAGCAAGACAGTTCGTAACGTCATTGCAGCTGCCCTAAAAAGCAAAAAGTTACACCTAAGATTAATACAAAAAATCACTTGGTAAATTTAAATCTTGGTGAGATTATTATTATTATGGGCATCATTATATATTGCGAACGAAAACTCATACGAACGATTCGTCTCCTGAGCCTATTACGGTCTATACACGATGCGTCTCAGTCAAGAGTAAATTTATGTGTATTTGTAAAAATGTTTATGTAGTTGCGACACCTACATGACTCTGGCATGACTATAGAAAATCAAAATGAGTTTGATATTTTGCTGTGACTCGCCCCTCACATTTTGTTAGTTAATTGCTAAACCGTTTAAAAAATAAATAACAAAAAGATAAAATATATTTTAGTTTCATAAATGTGTGCCAATAAGAATGAAGGAATTCATCGAAGTATATAGGTTTGAGATATTCATTACGAACCTTCTGCATTGAAAACTATTCACAAATGAATGACGCAAGTGAGCCCAGAATGACGGAGAGTCAACATTTCCACAAATGACTCTTGCCTCAAACCATGGCGAAGTAATAAAGGTCGCCGCAAGCGAATTCAATTCGACACACACACAAACTTCCTATATTTTGTTTTTGTTTTCCGCACTGGGAATGCCAGACAAACTATCATACCAAGGAAGGGCGAATGTCAAAACAAGGCAAACTTATAAAAGAAACGGGAGCAAATGCTAGAAATGTCAAATTTATGTCAGTTAAAATAAATTTTCTTTTCAAAATAATTAAAATTTTTTCTGCGGCAATTGCTAACGACCTACACCGAGTGCTAATAAGTTTTCAAATGGGTATCAAAAGACGAGTATTTGTGCCAGCAATAAGAAATATTTTTTGGAAAAAAGTGTGTATGAATGTTGTTTGATTTGAATCCTTAGCAGGTGGATATTGTTTAACAACTTGATGGCTAATTTGCCATTCCCACAACAGCCGGTTCTACGTACCGGAATGAACCGGGTTTTACCCGGACAAGGGCTGTTATTTCAGTGTAACCCTGTCCAATTTGTCCAGTCCCACTCCTAAATTGTCATCCCCAGAGCTATCCCTTGAAGCAGGGTTGCTCCAGTGTCTCTTGTTACGGGCTGGTATCAAATCTAACCCCGCACCAAGAGACTGGATCTGCTGCGTCTGCTGGTAACTAGAAAATATATGTCAAACGATCACATTCCGTTCAATGCAGTAAATTCAAGAGATGGCTTCACAGATCTGGATGCTCAGGGCTTAACCCGGCCAACCCCAGAACCCGTACTTTTTTCAGTACTTATGAGGCACCATGTTGTTCACGCACAAGTGTGTCCCGCGGTCTCGTCGCTCCGGCGTAGAAACACCGAACCTACATCATCAAATGGCCACAATAGCGGCCCAGTCTCCACGACTAGCAGCTCTGCTGCTACCGCCTCACCTATCCCCGACTGCCGCTCACGCTCACCAGCGCTTTCACCTCGCACGGCCATCCAACAACCCCTCTCACCTTCGGAATAGGCATGTTGCGAACAACGCCGGGCGTTAGTCCCCACTCTCGTCCCCCCTACTTCCAGCATGTACGTGGGTCAGGAACATAACCTCCTCGTACCTTTCACCACGTGCACTGTTTGTCAGCAAAGATTATATACGCCTACGGCATCGGTTAAGTGCAATAACTGCCTTGGCCTATGCCACATCCATATGTGCTCTGGGCTTGCAAACAGGAACCTACGGACGGATACATTTATAGCCCCTTGCTGCAGAGCTCAGCCGCCCTCCACGCCACATAACATCGGCCAAGGCACGCTGAACCCCAGACTGCGACATAGCTTGGGACTAAGCCTACCTCCATCTAGGCAACCACATCCGCCCCTTACTCCTAGCATGCCTCCACCTTCCCTCCCGACACACTTCAAAATACTACAGCTGAACTGCAACGGATTAACTGGAAAGTTCGCGGAGATAACGGACTTTATGAAGTCGAACAACATTAAACTGGCCGCGATTCAGGAGACCAAACTGAACGCAAACTAGGACTTACGTACTCGTGATGGGTACAATGTGCATTGGAAAGACCGTCCCAGCGCTTATGGGGCGGCCTTGCATTTATCACACACCACACTGTACAGTATAATATATTTGCCATGGGTATCCCCGAGGGACTCTACCCTTGAATGCCAGGGTATAACAGTCCGGACAGGCGACGTCGACCTGCGAGTGATAAATATATATGTACATCCCCCTGTTACGTGCTGTCCCCGTGATTATCACCCTGATGTTAGTGCGTTGCTAAGGGGTGATAACTGCCTTATCCTAGGTGACTTCAACCCACACCACGATCTCTGGCACTCCAACTTACCAGCAGACAGCAGAGGTAACTGCCACAGCTCGCCAGACATCTCCATTTCAAGAGCGGGCCTAATCAACCACCAATGCTTTCATTAGCATCAGACCATCTACCTACCCATCCTACTTTACATCGAACGACAGTCCGACTTCATAACGACAGAAAACCGAACGTACATTAACTTTAGTAAAGCGGACTGGGACCGATTCACGGGCTTTACAGAGCACTCCTTCGCAGACCTACCCACACCGACGTACGCAAAGGTGAGAAAGAGTTTCGCAAAGTCATCGATTCAGCCTCCGGCCGCTTCATCCCTGCGGGCCGAATTTCCCTGCGGAAGCAGCGGCGATGGCAAGAGAACGTGACCAAGTGAGACTCTTGAACCCCGCAGATCTCAACGCGGAAATCCGTCGGACTGTCAATGACCACAAATTGACCAAGTGGAAAGAACCCTAAAGTCATGCAACCTCCCCGGCGGCGTCGTCAAATTATGGTCGACAGTCAAGGACCTATCCAACCCGACCAAATACAATGACAAGGTCGCCATTGCTTTCGACGACAGCGTCAAATCGGACCCCAGTAAATGCGCGAGCTCATTCTGCCGGCAATTTATATTGCTTTCTCCTGCGGATAGGGCTAAGCGAAAAGCCAATCGACGTGCGCACAAACACACAGCCGCGCCCATTGTCTTCTCCGTCGCAGAGGTTAAGGAAGCTATAAGGAAGGCGAAACCCTCTAGATCACTTGGACCCGACGGAATTGCCATGAAGATGCTGAAACACCTCGGCCACGAGGGGCACAAGTACTTGGTGGCTCTATTCAACCTCTCACTGACCATATTCGTCATACCAGATGTCTGGAAGCATGCGACTGTGGTCCCCCTCCTAAAACCTGGGAAGAGGAGATTCTTATCGACCGATACCTCTCCCCGGTAGTGAAGTTGTTAGAGGCTATCTTGCTCCCATATTATACTGCAAATCTGCAGCTGGCCAACTATCAACATGGCTTCCGGAAAAATCATAGCACAACATCGGCATTAAATGCCATCACGACGCAGATTAACTTCGGTTTGAACGAACACCAACTAAACCACAGGAGGGTTCTCGTGTACTCGACCTGTCGAAAGCCTTCGACACAGTCAACCATGCCACAGATCCCTCAGATCCCGGCCTGTGAACTCCGTTATTGGCACCCAACCACCTGTTCTTGCTGAGGAAGAACGTGTCCTTCCGAGGGAAACTAGAGTCATGCTGGCACAACTCCGGTCTGGATACTGCAATAGGCTGAACTCCTATTTACCCCACCATACCATACCCTCATCACACAACATCTCTTTTCCTGTTCTACTGAACACACTCTTCTAACACCTGTATCACTCTGGTCCAACCCTGTCGAAACTGCGCGTTTCCTTGGACTTCCGTTAGAAGAGCCTGATTACAATTAAGAGTGTACTGGCCCTTTGGGCAGGGCGAAGCACTGCTAACAACAACAACAACAACATGGCTAATACGCGGATATTGTGCTTTTCATTTCAGTTTCAGTCAACTGGTTCTCTTTTACACGTTGGGAGGCATTGTTTAGTTAAGAAAAGAGTTCAGCGACTGCAATTTTCCATCTACAATCATCATTATTATCTCGTATGACGCCGATAACGGAAGCGTGTTTGCATCTAGCACTTTTCTAGGCAGATTCAATATCATGATTCAAGATGAACGCCAATAACTCACTATTTCTTTAGTTTTGGCTTATTCTGACAATGGTTTTCCTTTGAACCAAATAAATAAGCTGTGTTCAATATAACAGTAGTGCAGTGTAACAGTAGAAATTAAATTTGATATTGTTTAACGGAATGAGAAGCTTTGTTTTTAATCGGTTTTATTTCAAATGTAGCAAATAGCATAACAGAAATCACATTAAAAGCAATTTTAAAGTTTACACAAAGTTCAGGAAAGCTAATTAAACTTTACAAAATGGCTTTAAAAGTCTTTAAATTCTTTGCCAGTATTTCTATAAAAATTTTGAGTATGCTGTTTTGTGGACTAATGAATTTTAATGTGTAAGTAAAAGTTCGCTCAAAAATTTACCTAAATTTTCAATATTTTTCTGTATGGAAAAAAATTCTTTAAATAAAGAGGAAATTTTATCTACTTAAACTGAATGAGCGATAAGACGTCGTCCTCAAAAAATTTTTAAAAGTTAAATTAACTTAGCTGAACTTTGCGTAGTTTTCGAAATTTTTTTGTGTGTGGTTTCGGTTACGAAATTTAGAACAATTATTAAAAGTCGAATGCTGAGTTTTTTAAAAAAGGAGTTTTTTTTTTACTTTAAAAAATGCTGAGTTTTTTAAAAAAGGAGTTTTTTTTTTACTTTAAAAAATTCCCTACTTCAAAGAAAAATTTTATATTTTAGGCTGTTATAGGGCGTATTCTCCATTTCAGAATACGCCCTATATCAGCCAAAAACCATATTTTAACAGACAAGTAAAATTGGGATTATACTCTAGCAATAACAAACAATCCAATATCCGATCATAGGTTAATCACTCTGGCAGTAAACCTAAAAACTAAGCTTCTTGCAAATAAAATAAATGACACTATTGAAGTAATAAATTATCGCTCTTTCGAGAGTGAAGGAATGCTAAACCAAGTACTACAGAAGCAAACATTTAGCACCTTCCATTTCTCACTATGTGAAAACATTAAAGTCTACAAAGAATATCAAAAAATTAAAAAGGAGTTTCACCCAGGCGTGGATGGATACTGAGCTTTTCGAGCTTATACAAAAAAGAAACAAATTCTATAAATTGAAAACAAAACATAACGATAATGCAACTCTAGAAGTAAATTTTAGAAAATTTAAAAAGATGGCTAGAAATAGGGTAAATTACTTAAAAAAAAACTATATAATGGCAACCGAATTGAAGAAAGTATCAACTCTAGTAATAAAACTTGGGGTATTTTAAAGGAACTGATACATGGAAAAAGAGTTGAATTCTCAAACGCGATTGGCCAAATTAATTTTAAAAATCAGATCATAACCAAACCAGTTGAAATCGCTAACTGCTTTAATGAATATTTTGCACATATAGTGAATATTCCAGTTTCTTTTGAGTATCTCAACTATGCGAAATAGTACAGCCCTTTACGCTACCTGAATGTGACACACTCGAAATCGATTTAACAATAAGAAATTTAAACGGAAGATCAGCAAACGGACCTGATGGTTTTTCGGGATGTCTCGTTAAGAAATATAAAGAGTTCTTAGTGGAACCTCTACAAAACTTTATCAATAAATGTTTCCAAGAGGGGCAATACCCACAAGAATTGAAAATTGGATGTGTGGTAGCAGTTCGTAAGGGGGGAAGTAATAAGATATGCTCGAACTATCGTCCTGTAACCAAATTAAGTACAATTGACAAGGTTTTTGAAAATATTATTCTGAATCGTCTAAAACGTTTCCTAAATGCAAACAAAATTATACACCGTAATCAGTATGGGTTTGTAGAAAATAAACTAGCTGCGTGTCTCTCCTGTATGGAATTCATTTATGAACATCTGGGTCAGAGGAAATACGTATCAGTCCTAGCAATAGATATGTCGAAGGCATTTGACTCTGTTAACATAGAAATTATGATTAGAAAGCTTGCTGAATTAGGTATACAGGGCCAGCACTTAAAACTCTTTGAAAGCTTTCTGCTAAATAGAGAACAGTATGTTCAAATAAATGGAAAAAAAGTTCTCTACTGAAGATTACGTCAGAAGTACCCCAGGGGTCGAAACTAGCGGCAACGCTTTTTTTAATTTACATTAATAATATATTGAAAGTGGACTTGAAAGGAACTCCGCAATTTTATGCGGATGATGGACTTTTATGTATTCTGCTGATACAATTGAGAAACTCATTACCAACGTAAAGGCCGACCTTTGTACAATTACCCACTGCTTGGATAAAAACCTACTGAAAATAAATTTAAACAAAATAAACTTCATGACATTTAATAACTTTAGGCCAACTCCGTACTTGGAAGACCTTCCAGGTATTGTATTTAACAATGCCTTACTAAAAAGAGTCGAGACATTGAAGTACCTTGGGATTACATTAGACTCCAATCTTAACTGGAATGAGCATATCGTTAGCTTAACGTGAAAATGTGCTAAGTCAATTTTTTTGTAAAATGAGATTTTTATGCAGTTTTAGAAATAAGTTCAAAATACACAGTTTAAAAAAAAACAAATTATAAATTTGAATAATTTTTACCTGATGTTGGCAATGATGTGTAAATGTGCTAACTTCACGACTGCCAAAGAAATTGCGCTAAGTCAGGTGTAATTTTACTTTGTCGGGCGCGTTTTCACAAAGGAATAATATCCACGTGCGCTTCTTATTCGTGAGCTTTATTTGTGCAAAATAAATATTATTTGTGCTTTATTTTAAACGAAAAAGGTAATAAATGACTTAATTACGAAGAATTAAATAAAAACAAAACACTTTCTTTCACTTTCAATGAAATAAGACTGCATATTTGTAATTTGTGATCAATGTTAAAAAATAAACAAGTACCTTTTTATTGTTGGAACTAAACTGGTTTATTTTTATTTATTAACTAGCTGACCCGGCAAACTTCGTTCTGCCCAAAATAGATTTTATTATTAAGTTCATTTCAAAAAAAAGGATCCAACTTAATGATAAACTATGTATCTATTTCAATGTAAGTTGTTATTAGCAGACACACTAACTCACTTTTACCAAATCACTCAGACTCAGACTGTTCATTTCGTAAATCCAAACTATTTAAGTAACTGAGTAAGTAAGAGTATCAATATGTGTAGTATATCTCCACAATGGCTTCAGGCCCTTACCTTTATATATATTCAGCCTCAAAAGTTTTGTACGTATGGGTGGTGCCACGCCCCCTTTTATATTAAACTTTTCTTTGAACATTGTATTGATTTCGTATATCTCCATCGTGATTTCTATATCCCTATCTTAAAACCTTTTATAGATATTCAGTTTCCAACATTAAGTATGGGGGAGGTGCCACCCCACCTTTTCTGATAACCACCAATTTTCTGCTAGAGATGGGCTTTGATATCATCTAGGTCTACATCAATTTTCAGCACCCTACCTTGAACTCTTTTAGAGATAATCAGCTTGAAAAATTAAGATTGTATGGGAGGTACCACGCCCCCTTTTCCGATAACTCCCACTTTTTTGCATGAGAATGGTTTTGATGTAAAATAGCTCTATACCAATTTTGAGGTCCTACCTTGAACTCTTTTAGAGATAATCAGCTTGAAAAAAACTAATTTTACGATTGCCCTCTTTACATTTCGTGTGAAATCTCCGAAATCATTTGAGATATTGAAATAAATCTCACATCATAATGTAGTCCTCATTTCTACCTTTCGTTTGACACCCATGTTGGAAAAACTAATTTTGGGTCACATTTGGGTCAATATCTCTGGAAGCGGATAAGATATCCTGATGGAAGATGTCTTAAATTTTAGGATAGGCATCTAGTAATATAATGGTGAAACTTTCATTCACAGTTTTTATGTGTAGTGGGCATAATTGTAAAAAACGCACATTTTTGGTCACCCGGACCCACATTTTGGCAAAAACTCGGGAACTGGATGAGATATCTAAATGAAAGTTGTGATAGAATGGTAAAAATTTGATTCAATTCTGTTCAGTAGTTTTTGAGTGATGCCCGGACAACCATACAGACAGACAGACAGACAGACAAAAATTCGAAAAACGGCTGATTTGGGTTCTAGAGGCTTAATAATGACCCCTGACATCATTTTTTTTTTAAATATCTTCAATGTACAGACATCGGACCTGTGGGGAAATAACTTTAGTAAAATGTCCTAAGTCAGAAAAAAAAAGAAAAAAAAGAAATAGAAAAACTGCTAACTCAATAAAAAGCTGGCATGGGAAACATTTATGTTTTATTTTTGTTGTTTTTTGTCTTTTGCATTGAGCAGTCATGAAATCGAGGGTACTGCATTTACAGTTTAAGAAAATAATGTTTTATTTTAAAGTTATTCGGTTTTTTGTCTTTCCTGAACAATTTGAAAAATATGACTTAGCACATTTTCACTTTAAGCTAACGATATAAAGAATCTAAAATTAAAGCTTCTACCGCTTAGTTTTGCAATTTATAGAAATAAAAACCATATTTCAAGGAAACAGTTATGGCTACTAAATATATGAGGCTATGTTTATGTCACAAATAACTTAAAAAATGCGATTTAGAATTGCTGTAAAGCGCAAAGTATAAACGAATTACAAAGAATTCAAAACAAAATCATAAAAAATATTCTAAATCTGCCTAGCCAGACTGCTTCCTGTAGCTTATACACATGCAGGCTAAACATAAATCAGAACTGCATTTTTCAAACTCTAATCACTGTTTATAAAATAAAGAATAGATTAATCAAACACAATATACATAGATATCAATTCGACGGAAAACCTTAATTATAACCTTTGAAGTAAAGATGATATGAAGACCAAATTCTTTAGAACAGAAAGAAGCTCGAGATCAATTAAAAACGATGGTATAAAAATTCTCAATAAACTTCCGGAGCAAATAAGAAGTGCAGTAAAAGTAAAAGTTTTAATCAATATCCACTTTGGTAAAATTTTTATTATATTTTTTTCCCTGCTACGCACATGATAGCGTCATAAATTTAACTGTATAATATGCTAATTTCTCGCACAGAATTATTTTTTGAGAAATGGCTTTACTAAAAGCCTTAACCCGCCGTTACTCGCGCGGGGAGAAATTTTCACCACGCTACTTAAATTTTTTGTCATATCTTTGTGTTTAAGCGACATACATACATACATAAGCTACGGTTTTTCATTCGTTTATTTTATTTGCATTGCATGCTATTGTAATTCGCAATCAGCTTATAAAATATTTCGAACATATAGTTTATATTTTGGAAAGCCAAAGGGTGGTTTTTCCAAGCGAAAATGAGGAAGCCAATCGCGCCATGCCTCAGAGCCAACAGTGCTCGCCACCAATAATACATACAGGGTGTCACAGGTGTACCGCACCTCCCGTTCTCTAAAGAACAAACCATTTTGAACATTTAGGCAAACATGGTCGTCAGAACCTGAGCCAACTGAATACATACAATTTGAGCAAAACGGTCACATAGCACCTGAGCCAAATAATAAAAGAAAATAAAAAATAATAACAACTTAAAAAACCACTCGCCTTCTCTAAAGCTTAGACATGGTCCTTCGAGCCGGATTCGAACCGGCGACTTATGCATTTCACTAGACGACTAAGCCGTCTAGGGGGGCGAGGATGTTTAAGCGACATACATACATACATAAGCTACGGTTTTTCATTCGTTTATTTTATTTGCATTGCATGCTATTGTAATTCGCAATCAGCTTATAAAATATTTCGAACATATAGTTTATATTTTGGAAAGCCAAAGGGTGGTTTTTCCAAGCGAAAATGAGGTAGCCAATCGCGCCATGCCTCAGAGCCAACAGTGCTCGCCACCAATAATACATACAGGGTGTCACAGGTGTACCGCACCTCCCGTTCTCTAAAGAACAAACAATTTTGAACATTTAGGCAAACATGGTCGTCAGAACCTGAGCCAACTGAATACATACAATTTGAGCAAAACGGTCACATAGCACCTGAGCCAAATAATAAAAGAAAATAAAAAATAATAATAACTTAAAAAACAACTCGTCTTCTCTAAAGCTTAGACACTTTGTTTATATTTGCACCAGGACCATGAATGCTCTAATAGCTTAATGTTTTGATGGCATTTATTTACCAGTGCACGCTGATCAGTATCACTCTTACCGTTGAGCTAAACGGATCCATCAAAATTTGTTGGGGTGAATTTTTCACAATTTTCCTCGATTATGTAGTGTTGCCAACTAGCGCACACATAAAATAGTAGGCAACACTGCATAATCGAGGACCACATGACACTAGATCAATGGTGGCCAAACGACCACATGCGCAATTATGCTTGTATGTGTGCCAGAGAGAGCTCAGCGGTTTGCTTAGTTGATAAAAGTAAGCAAGATCGATCGGCCACTCTCCCGAACTTCGCCTTGCGACTTCATTGATACTATGCGTGCGATGGCATCGACGTCGGCAGCAAAAGGTAGCCTATGCACGCGTGCATTGTGCATTGATATTTTAATTCTGGCCACCACTGCACTAGATACATAAACAATGAGGAGCCAGAAAGCAAAAAATGCACCAAAACAATTTGGGAAAATCAAACCAGTGAACATTTCGATAAACTTAAAATATTGCACGGTTGAGCCAGAATACGTAAAGTATGAAATAGTAAAATCTAAGAAAATTGCTGCAGAAAATATATGTAAAAGATAATATTTTTGTATGCCTTTGAGAGGTTTACAGGTGTTAAAAAACGATTACAAGATACAAACAGAACGCTTTTTTTGCATCATTTTCATATATTATTTTAATTATAATTATTTTTATTTGAAATCATATTATTTGCTGAAGGTTTGAATTTCCATGTTCATTACGAAGTGTACATCATTAAGGATTTTACCTTATTTTAAGATATCTTGGAAATTTTCACTTCACATTTATTTTACATTATTTATTATTTCATATAATTTATTTTAAATATATCTTGTCTCATTTCATACGTTCCGAGCACAAAAAATTCAAAAATTAATTTGATTGCACCTTTTTTCTGTGGACATTTTAAAATACCTAAAACTCTACTCAAAATGACCATATTTTGTTTTCACCATGCTGGCATCATTGGAAAATGTTATAAAAAATTACCACTTTTTGAGCGCTCTCAGAGAGCTTATTATTTTAGTGATGGGGTTGTTCTTGAGTGCTCAATATACAGTACCGAATGTTCGCTAGTCGATTTTTCGAAATGTTCGAAAATTATACATCAAACTAGATCCAGTTTTTTTTAAATTTCAGCTTCGCACGACATCTGAACTTTTCGGTAACAAATATCGAAACTATTGCATACTGTTAAAACCGGTAGCGAGCACCGAAAAGTATCCACTCAGCCCATCTCCAGTTTTGCTGTGCATAATACAGTATAGATAATTCGCAAAGATGGAAGAGGTTTATTTTACTGAGTTGGTAAATGGTTGAGGATTAATGGTAATTCTTCCTATTTTAATTGGTAAATATTACTAAGTGTGTAGTGTAATGTTTTAAAAAATAGTGGATGCATAATGTTGCATTCAATTCAATAGCTGAAAACCAGAAAGCTGTAAAAAATTAATTTTTGTGAATTAATTTTTTCTATTAACCGCTATTCAAAAGAGCCGATACGTTGGATCGGATTTCCAATCAATTTTTTGATGTGCTTGAAACAAAAACAAAAGTTCGATGGTAAACTTTAATTTTACTTATTGAAATATAATGGCCCTTACGCTGAACATAGTTTGCTTGTTGCATTTGCTTTTCTAAAAATTTTTTCTTTTCAGCCCTCCACTACATACATATCTATACAATTAACAACTGCAAATCATACATACGAAACAAGTACCTTTAATGGATAACACTAATACACATACATATCGACAGCCACACTGCAAAACCCCGTAAGCCACTATTTTTCCAAAAATAAGGTTCTGAACCTTTTCAATAGATCCTGATATTGCGCGCATGGAAATGCAGTCAAAATCAGGTTACAACTTCCCGTTTCTTTCCAGTGGTGAAATGTAACAACCGTCGCTCATATACATACGTTATAAATATCACAGTTTTTTACCTCTCCTGAAAACTTTTTGGTTTTAAACTTACAGGGTTTTGCAGTGTGGCTGTCGATATGTACATAAAAATTAACGCCCTTCTTATTAATAACTAAATTAATATATTTAATAAAAAAGTATGATAATAAATAAATATGAATAAATTTCTATTTATATTAGCTATGGAAAGGGTAAACAAATTAACATTTAATTCGAATTAAATTTTGTTTGATTCAACAACTTTTCATTTTCAATATTTCAAACAAATATTCTTTAAATAAAAAGAAAAATAGTCCCGTCAAGCAGCTTTATCTTTGATTATTATGAACAGGTTATTATTTATTTTAAACATTTTTACGGTTTTTAATAAACATTTTTTATTCAAGTTCTTCAAACAAAATTTTATTCAAAAGTAAACAAAATATCATTTGGCGCCAAAACATATTTGTTTCTCTTTGAATCAAACACGATATGGTTTGTTTTTTTTCTCAGTGTAGTGTTGCCGCCTAGGCTAATTATATTAATTGTATGACGTAGTTACTAAAAAGTATTAGTCGCCATGGAAAGTAAATTGGACCAACCGCAGTCGACTCAGCAATCAATAACCGTCTCAATGTAATGGTGTTAATGTTGCAAAATAGTATAATGAAAACTTGCAATCATATGATCGCTGTCAAGAAACTTCAATAGGTTGTTATCCTCTTTCTTTCTGATCATCCGTTTGACATCGACACACGCGTCTTTCCAGCTCCGCTACCAATTGCCAATTAATTATTATAAACTTAGATCATAATTATAGTTGACGAGACGAAGATATTCAAATCAGTAGTATTTGTACAATTGTCAGAGCGGCTTAATAAATCAGATTGTTACAACAATGGAAAAATAAAAATAGCACACAAACCAATAAATACTTTAAAGCACATTTTTAATAAAACGAAATCAAAAATACCAATGGCGGAAAAAAGTGACTTCATATACAAAATAACTTTCAATGGTAATCTCAACGAATCTTGTAACAAGTTTTATGTAGGAATTAGGAAGTCGGAATTAAAAAATAGATTAGTGCAAAACAAGTCTGACTATAAATATTGTCTTCAAACACAAAACCATAAAATGGCCCTAACGGGTCGATTCTATAGTGGTAACAACATTGGATTTACCCGGCAAACAAATATCTTGGAAACTTTTACACCCGTTTGGTATTCTGCCGGCTCAAGTTGCAGTTCAATTTCGTAACCACCGAAAGAGGTGGTAACGCCAAGTAACCGCGACAAATTGTACGTGTTTTGTAAATATTTTTTTGGACAGAAAATAGCACAAATTTTATACACATACTAGTTCAGAAGAATTAATAAACAATATAAGCACTTTTTTACGTGATGTTTCGTGCGCGTTTGCCTTTTATTCTCTTTTGCGCATTGTTTGTTTTTGACATCGTTACCATGCGCGCTAGAATCGCGGGTACATGCACCGGTTACGATTTTTGGTTAGATAATCTTCTGGGTACAAAGTTTCCGGTTACGCTCAGAATCGACACGTAAGTCGTTATATGATAGTTACATAAAAAAGTATGAGGTAAACACTAAGAATAACCCAAAAAAAAATTTTGGACATATATAAAATCTAAAAAAAATGCTTTGAGCATCCCGAAAACTGTGTTTTATAATGATGTTTCTGCATCTTCTCTTGTCGACGCAGCTAATCTTTTCGCTGATTTTTTCTCATCTAATTTCAATTCAGATGAGGATCTAACAGCTAATGAATTAGCTGATGTATGTACATCTTTATCTCAGTAACGTTTCAAAATCGTATTTTTCTTTTGGATCACTTGTACTTTCCGATAATGATATTGTTGAAGGTTTGAGGGCCGTGAAAGACTCTTCTCAGACAGATGTGGATGGGTTTTCCATGAAACTTCTGAATAATTGTTCAGCGCTAGTTAAACCTCTTACAATAGTTTTTAATTTGTCGTTAGCCTTAGGGGTTTTCATTTATGATTGGAAGAGCACCACTGTCACTCCTGTTTTTAAAAATGGGAATAAAAATGATATTTCGAATTATAGGCTTATATCTAAGCTTTCGTTTGTTGCCAAGTTGTTCGAATGCATTATAAAAGAAAACATTTATTTTAACGTAAAGCATCTAATTTGCCCAAATCAGCATGGTTTTGTGTCTGCACGATCGACAGTGTCCAATCTTTCTGTTTTTACTGAAGACTGTTACTCTTGCTTTCGTAAGGGCCATCAAATTGATACGATTTACACGGATTTCTCCACGGCATTTGACAAAATTTCGTATAAAATACTCATTGAAAAACTTTCCTGTTTAGGGTTTCATTCCAGTTTCCTTAATGATATTCATTCCTGTTTTGCATCGTCTAAATTTCTCCTTTATGCTGACGATCTAAAAATATATTCAGAAATTAAAGGCCATTATGGCTCTTTGGTACTTCATTGCAAATTCCTTTGGAACACTTGCGTTTGTCAAACGCCACTCTTCTAACTTTTCAGATCCCTATACTTATATGGTTTTGTATTCTGCATTTGTTCGCTCCAAACTAGAATATGGAGAGGGTTCAAAAGTACTTCATTCGTTTTGCATTGCGGTATCTCAATTTTTCCGAGCCTATGCCATCCTACGTTTCGCGTTGCCGATTATTAGGTTTAGTAACATTAACAAGTAGAAGAACTATTTTGCCAATATCTTTTGTTATTGATCTTGTTTCTGGCAGAATCGATTGCCCCTCCCTTCTGCACCTCATAAATTTTAATGTTGCGCGCAGAAACTGTCGTAGGAGGTTTGAAGTTTTTCATGTGGGTTTTAATAGAACGGTACTTCTCAAATTTTTTAGATTTGGATTTAACAAGCTCCAAATTAGTAATTAAACATAAGTTAAGTACTTATTTCTCATGTAATAATTAATTTAAGCAAATACTAAATCTTTTCTTAAGTGTCTGCTGTAATTTAGACATAAATAAATAAATAAATAATGGACCACTGTGCAAGCAATGAGCATGCGCCAAACTTCAATGAAGCTTCTGTGCTTCAGCAAAAAAAAACAATACAAAAGAAAAAACAAATAATAGAAAGTATGAAACTCCACGTTAAACAGTGCGAACGTGTTAATAAATGTATTGTTTGTGATTAGTATTATTGTAATTATTTATTTTATGTTATATTAGTTTGTCCTGACGAAAAGCGTGTATTTTTATTAGTTTGTGGGAGAAAAACATAGACCTCGAGAAAGCGAAAGCAAATATTAAGAAGAAAAGGTGGCCAAAAACAAAACAAAAACTTACAATTTGGGTTAGTTCCAATAAATACCGTAACTAAATTAAAATCGCCTCGTGTTGACAACATTTTCTGGCGACGGGGTAATGTTCTACTTCTTTGATCATAACCAAATTGTATCATGGACACCGAAGCTTTAAAGGTGGTGCCTAACCAACTTCGAGCACCAAGTCAGTTGTTCATTGCAAGTATGGCAAGTAGGTTTCTAGGACTCCCGTTAGAAGAGTTTGATGATATTACTGGGTAAGATACTGACTACCTAGATAGGGCTAAGTAGCGCTACAACAACAACAACAACACCAACAAAACAAGGAGTTACTACAAAAAGGGAGTTGGAGGCGAAAGGCAATAGCAATACCAAATTTTAGGTGCTTTAACAAGTCAAAGGAAAAGTGGAACGCAGATAAAAAAATGGATAAAACATAGTGAAATAAGTTTAAAATAAAAACAGTGTGCAACTTAGAAGTGCGCAAATGGAATTGAATATTTTATTGACTTTCACTTTCTTTTATACACAAAATCTTACTCTAGGCTTAACTAATACTTACAAACTATACCTGTACATGTAGTGAAACTATTTCTTATATTTTAACTAATACTTTCTTATTCTAACTGTATGTATATTGCGTTGAGTCAGCACATGTGTAATAATTATTTGGGCAGGCACACTGACGGACCGGCGCTGACGATTTGTCACTTGATCGTCGCGTGAGTCAGTCAGTGTGACTGTCTTGCAGTAATTGTAAGCGGATCAGTTTCTTTGATCATTTGGAGTATTGGACTCCAGCTGAGTGCAACACACTTAATGTAGGTCATGAATGCAATGACACTTTGGGTGGTCGGTTTTTGTGAATGCATTGGCGTGTTGTATTTACAGTACACCATCCGCTTTACAAGAATGTCTCCAATTCTATTGATCCATTTTAACGGCTTAATGACCTACTTAAGTTTTGTTTATGTTTACGAAATTTTAATTGTTTTTCGGTTCTTATTACATGAAGTGCTGGTTATGACTTTTTTTTGTGTTTACATTTGGGTAACATTTGTTTATGGTATTTTTTCTTTTTGTTTTTGTTTTGTTTATGACATGATTTGTCGTAATTCGATTCTTTTGTGCATGTGCACTTATCAAAAATGAGTAAACTGGAGTGCTTATTTGTAATTTTTTTTTGTTTTGTTATTACTAGTGGCGTTAAACTGCTTTAAGTCTATTCTTATGAATTATAATTTCTTTTTTGTTTTTATTGTTGTTTCCTATACTATACGGAATTTAAGTAAAATTGTTATTCTTATCAATACTCTTAACTTTGTAATGTCCACTATATCTATTTTCTAACTTATGGGAGGCCTCTTCTCTAACTAATACTAAATCTCCTTACTATAGCTATTTTTATCGTAATTTACTTTTTGTTTTTCTTTAGCCTCTTGGACTAATTTTCTAGCTCTTTGCTGTGCTTGATGGTGTTGTATTACAACAATACGCGAAATACTTGAGATATTCATCCCAATCGTCTTTGTCACTGGATATGTATGAACGTATGTATTCATTAAATGTCCGATGACTGCGTTCCACAGTACCCAAAGCTTGATGATGATATGGTGTTGACGTTTTATGTTCAATTTTCAACAATTTACACAGTTCCTGGAATAGGCTATTTTTATATTCTGTGCCCATGTCTGTCAGGATTGTTTTCATTTGTCCATAAATTAGGATGAAATGCTCAAACACGGCTTTAGCGACTGTAATTGCGTGTTTGCTTGGGACCGGGATGGCTACTAAGTATTTAGTTAGGTCGCAAATAATGGTAACTGCATACTCGTTGCCATCTATGGACTTTGGTAATGGTCCGACTGTATCTATTTGTACAATATCGAACGCCTTCGGAGGTGTCTCCGTTATTGTCATAGGCTCTTTTATGTGCTTATTTGTTTTGTTTTTCTTGCAGTGGATGCAGTTTTTTATGTATTTTCTTCTGTCATTTTTCATGTTCAGCCAGCTATATTTCTGCTTGATTTTATCTGTCATGCGATTTATTCCTGGGTGGCCACCACTAATAGGATCGTCATGATATTTATGCAGAATTTCTTTAATTTCCCCGGGATTTGTCACGTATATAACCTCTGGGGTTAGAGCGATTGTTAACTTTTTGAGAACTTTATTACCCATTTCCATAAATTTGCCTACTGCAGTATAATTCTTTTTAAACAATTTGTCCCCTAAGGACAACTGTACTTGTACAAGTCCTAAATTGCCGGCTTCTTTTTCAAACCTGGTAAAGAATTGTCCTAAGTCAATCTTATCCTCAACAATTAGGTTGCTTGTATCAAAATTGCTACAAATTTTCTTTCCTTTTTTGAAATACAATTTCGGAGGATTGAAAACGAGCTCGACATGTCTTTTTACTTCAAATTTATTTAGCGCTTCGTAAATTTTGGGGTTCTCTTTGTGACTTTCTTTAATTTCAGTTTTATTACTGGTCTTTTAAGCTGCTGATCTTGTAGTTATTTTTAATATTTTACTGGCTTCCACTGACATATTTTTTAGGTTTGTAATTGTTATGCGTGATAATGCGTCTGCAATATGATTTTCTTTTCCAGCTACATATGTACTCCACCTCAAAATCGTACTCTTCTAAATCCAATCTTACTCGTGTCAGCTTAGATGAAGGGCTTTTCATTGAAAATAAGTATGTTAATGGGCGATGGTCAGTTTTTACTAAGAATTTTCTGCCATAGACATATGGTCTGAAGAAGGTTATAGCCCAATGGATTGCGGCTAATTCTTTTTCTATTGTGGCTTTGTTGGTTTCACCTTTTGTAAAGGATCTAGGAGCGTAAGCAATAGGTAACTGTTTGCCATCATGTTCTTGGCTAAGGACTGCGCCACAAGCGTACCCACTAGCGTCTGTTGTTATGCAAAATTTTTTATCGAAATCTGGGTGTTGCAAAAGTTTTGGACTAATTAATGCCTCCTTTAAATAGACAAAAGCTTTTTGACATTCTTCCGTCCATTCGAAGGAAACATTCTTTCTGCAAAGCCTAGTTAATTTTCTTTAGTGTTCTGCAAAATTCGGTACAAATCTTCTGTAATAGTTGCAGAAAGCTACGAATCTTTTAACTTCGTCCGCTGTTTTTGGTGTTGGGTAATTTTGAACTGTTTCAAATTTGCTCGGGTCGGGTAATATTCCCTTATTTGTACATTTATGTCCTAAATAAGTTACTTCTTGGCTAAAGAATAGGCATTTATCTGGATGTAATTTTAGGTTGTATTTTCTGCAATACATCTCTTAAATTTTTTAGCATGTGGTTTTCGGAACAACCTAATACAACTAAATCATCCATATAGAGGAATGCTTGCGATGGTTTGAGTCCTGCGAATGCTAATGTCATCATTCTCTGGAATGAATTTGGTGCTACTTTTAATCCATATGGTAGTCTTTTGAATCTGTATGTGCCATTTTCGGCAGTAAATGATGTTATGTCCCTGGAGTTGGGGTGTAATTCGATTTGATGAAAACCTGACATAAGATCTAGGCATGAAAAATATTTTGCTCTTCCAAGTTGATCTAAAATATCATCAATTCTTGGAAGTGGGAATTTGTCTGCTGCTAGTTTTTTGTTTACCTGTCTGTAGTCTACCACTAATCTCCATCTCTTTTCTGTTTTCCCTGGGAGTGATTTTTTAGGTACCAATAAAATTGGACTATTGTATTCTGATATGGAAGGTTCTATTATGTCATCTTCAATTAGCTTATTTACTTGTTTGCTTATTTCTCCTTTTTGTGTTTGAGGCAATCTATAATTTTTTATGAAGACGGGAGTATCATCCTTCATGCATAATTTTTGTTTGTAAAAATTATTAGAGGAAATTGGTTCTGTTTCTAGTGCAAATATGTCTATGAATTCTGTGCATAATGTTGTTAGTTGCAAGTTGACAAATTTTGGAAAATTTTTTGTTAATCTTTTTAATTTTTCTGAATCATTGTAATTTTTATCGTGTGTGGTTGTTTTAATTAATGTGTAATCATCTAAATTTTCAGTGTTAATCTTGTAATTTTGAATAGTTGTGTTTTTATGAGTGGTGTTGATAGTTCTAACAAAAGTTTGATCTTTGTTTGTGATTGTGTTTGCTATGAAAATGCCGTCAGACAATTGTTGGTGTGGTATGAAGATATTCTTGCTATCGGTATTTACGTTAATTTTTCTAATGACTACAGATCTAGCAGGGATCGTAATGGTATTGACAGACAAACAATTTGTTAATTGCATTGTTATTGTTTGGGGAAAATCATATGGTCTTAGAATGAGTTTATCTTCTGTTTTTCCATAGTCTAGTATACAATTGCATTTCTTTATGAAGTCTGGTCCTATGATTCCGTCACATGGGGTTGGGAAATCCTCTTCTACGACGTGGAATTTATGATAAATTAGAAGGTCATCGCCTTTTAAATCTGCTTTAACTGTGCCTAATGTACTAGTTATTCCCTGACCAATGCCTTTTAAATCTGTAATTTGTTCTTTATTTATTTTGTGGTTGCCTATTTGATGCTTCTTAATAAGGGATATGTCTGCTCCTGTATCAATTAAAAAGTTTGACATTGAATCATTTAATGATGTCCTTGTAGATATATAGCTGTTTAGATGTAGATTTAGTACGCATATTTTTCTTTCCTTTAATCTTGAAGTGGAGTTTCCTGGTTTTCCGTCTGAGTGCAGCTACGCACCTTACGGGGCTGGTTGTAAGTTCTGTTCCCATTTCGGGATTGTGATCCCCTTCGGTCGGTGTTATTGTTGTTGTTACTAATTGATCTTGAATTATTGTTGTACCTTGATTGTGGTCTAAATCTCCTATTTTGGTAATTCCCATAGTTGTTACTTCGGTAACCTCCTCGGAAATTACTCCTGTACTGACTTTGCTGTCGTACATTTAAAATTGTATTTGAGCTGTCTGTTATTTCAGTACAGCTGTTTGTAAACTTTGATATTGCATCATTCATAGTTGTTAACGAACCTGCTTGCATTATCATTTTTACCTTATCATTTGAGCAGTTTTTACACATAGCTTTGACTGCTGCTTGTGTTGAATATCTCATTGCTAAGTCTGGGGTAAGTCCATCCGAGATATAAGCCCCTTCTAGTGACCTAGTAATTTTTTCTACTTCTGCTGTGTACTGGTTAGCAGTTTTGCTACGTTGCTGGATGTTCAGGAGTTTAGCAGTTAAAACTTCTACTGATTCACCCTTTATTGCGGGTTTTAATTTAATTTTTATTTGCTCTATTGTGCTTTCATTACTGATGAAATTCCTTGCCGTTCCCTTTAGCTTGGTCTTTATCATTGTTATAGCTAAAGCTTCGTGCTCATCCTTGATTTGCTCAAGTATATCAAGGGCGTCCAAGAAACTGTGTAGGTTTTCTGGTTTACCATCAAACTCCGGTAGCACTGACGAAGCAGTTTTAATGAATTCAACTGTTGTTTGCACCATTGTGACTTTTATGTTTGGGGTATTTATGGATTGAAAATTTGGTTTTATTTCTTTTATTGTTGCTGTCTGGCTAGTGGAAGGTGTTGGAATCGGACTCTGAGCGCGTTCCAACAAAAGGAAATTGAAATCTATTTTAAGTTTTTCCTGCACTGTGGTTGGTATGTTGCATTCTATATTGTGCCTAGCTAACGAAGATACCAATTTATCTCGTACTGCGAAAAAAAATTGGCTAGCCTCTTTTTGGTGTTCTTTGGTAAGTATACGATTTGTTGTATTAATTACCTGTCTTATTCTTTCTAAAGCTCCGATTATGTTCAAATGCTTGACTATTGGTTCTGGTTTTATAATAGCGCTTTTGTTTATGCATTTGTATGATTTACTGGCTTTTGTTTTTTCTTCAGATAATGCGTTATAAATTTCTTGCCATCTACTCATTTCTTAATTTCTTAAACGCGTTGGTGTGCGTCGTTTAATTGTCTCAATTTGTTTTTGATATAATTTTTTATTAAGATTGCAATTGCAACAATTAAACATGTGACTACACATCCAAAAATAGTCAAACATTTGTCGGGAAGCTCTTCCTTATTTTCTACCATAGTATGTGGTTCATATTTAAATAGTTTGTTTTCATAATTTTTCTCTGCAGAATTTTCTTTTCCTACCTCGTATCCTGCTATTCCTATCAATATTCCATTTAAGGCAATTTTCCACCAAGCCATTTTCAAAAGAAAAGATCGATTTTTTTTTTTTATCACTCTAATTTACTCATTTATTAATTTGTGTTTCTTAATATACAAATTTTGTGTTTTAATTTTTTCCTTTCCTCTGTATTTATTGTTAAATTAAGTAGCCTAAAAGTTTCGGCTATTTCTTTTCCTAATGTTTTCCTCCCCGTTTCCTTTTGTAGGATTTCATAGGGGTAGGTATTTTAGGAATTTCTTCCTTTTTATTTAGCTTGTTCCTTCGCCCATACTCTTCTATAGTAATCGGTTTCGGACCTGGCTGTGTAATTTTACGACTCTCAAGGGTTTGTTCTGCAAATTTAATAAATTCTTTTATAGTGTTTGTGCACTTTGTAAGAGTCGTAATTTCCTGCATTTCCTATTTTAAAAAAAATATTTTTTTTTTTATATTATTTTAGGGCAAATTTAATTGCTCTTGGTTTTGCGGCCATAAGGCTTGCACAAGTTACTTTTCTAAAATTTTTTTTTATATCATACTTAGTTTCTGCTAGTTGCTGCCAGTCTTGCTGCCAGTCTGTTATTCTTTGCTGCCAGTCTGTTATTCTTTGTCATGAAATAGGATTTACAACGCTGCCGCTGGCTTCGCGTGACTGTAAAATAATTTGTGGTGTGGTGGTCTTTTCTTCCTTGGCTTCAGGATTTACAACGCTGCCGCTGGCTTCGTGTGACAATAATTTGTGGTGGTAAACTATGTTCCAATGGCATATTTATGTTGCCATTCTTTAGCAGGATTGTATCTACTGCCCTGTGCCATGTATTGTAATTATGTATTTTTGCTATTTGAGCAAATTTTGAACTGGCAGGATCTTTTTGTTTTACTCCGTTTCGTTGATTTAAGTATTTTTGCTATTTGAGCAAATTTCTACTTATTTCAAACAAACCTGGCATGATCGCCATGAAATAAGTTTAAAATAAAAACAGTGTGCAACTTAGAAGTGCGCAAATGGAATTGAATATTTTATTGACTTTCACTTTCTTTTATACACAAAATCTTACTCTAGGCTTAACTAATACTTACAAACTATACCTATACATGTAGTGAAACTATTTCTTATATTTTAACTAAAACTTTCTTATTCTAACTGTATGTATATTGTGTTGAGTCAGCACATGTGTAATAATTATTTGGGCAGGCACACTGACGGACCGGCGCTGACGATTTGTCACTTGATCGTCGCGTGAGTCAGTCAGTGTGACTGTCTTGCAGTAATTGTAAGCGGATCAGTTTCTTTGATCATTTGGAGTATTGGACTCCAGCTGACTGCAACACACTTAATGTAGGTCATGAATGCAATGACATTTTGGGTGGTCGGTTTTTGTGAATGCATTGGCGTGTTGTATTTACAGTACACCATCCGCTTTACAAGAATGGATCAGTAGAATTGGAGGCAATTCTATTGATCCATTTTAACGGCTTAATGACCTACTTAAGTTTTGTTTATGCTTACGAAATTTTAATTGTTTTTCGGTTCTTATTACATGAAGTGCTCGTTATGACTTTTTTTTTGTGTTTACGTTTGGGTAACATTTGTTTATGGTATTTTTATACCTAGTAGTGCTTCGCACACAAGGTATATTAACTTCATTGGCCTAACGGTAGTATGTAACGGCATAAACGAATCGAGATAGATATTGACTTATATATATCAAAATGTTCAGGAGGAGAAGAGAAATTGATTGAGCCATGTCCGTCCGTCCGTCCGTCCGTCCGTCCGTCCGTCTGTGAACACGATAACTTGAGTAAATCTTGAGATATCTCAATGAAACTTTGTATGCAGGTTCCTTTTTACATATCTCTGAACGGTATTGAAAATAGGCAAAATCGGTTAAAAGCCACGCCCACTTTCTATATATATAATATTTTCGAAAATACAAAAAGAGTGATTATTCAGTACATAATACACCTATAAGGATAAAATTTGGTGTGTACCTTACCGTTAAAGCAAAAAATAAATTTGTGAAGAAATTTTTAAAAAAGGGCGTGGCACCTCCCACTTTTGATTAAGTCAAATTTGGAAATATTATTAATCATAAATCAAAAACCGCTCAAGATAGCAAAATAAAATTCAGCACACATATTTATATTAATACAGGCAATATTTCGAAAAAAAATTAGCGAAATCGGATTAGGTCCACGCCCAATTTTATACGAAAGATTTTGAAAAGGATCATGGATATATTGAATATGGGTTTTTCCATAGAAAGGTCTACCGGGAGCAAAAATTAAAATAGTGATAAACAAATAATTTTTTCTGATATTATATAAAAAAAATATATACATTTTTATAATATAATATGATTTGCAGCTTATCTCAAGTGGTTTTACTAGAAAAATGACCTAAAAGAGAAAAAGCGTAGAAAGTAGCATTTGTGTACCTTTAATGCCTTTTTATTTTTGTATTTGTTGATAATACGTAAATTCTCATTATGTTTGCACTAGTCTTATTAAATCTTGCTAGGAACAACAATGAATTAAAAAAATTCAACGAGACCAAACGAAGCTCGATAACGGTAAATTTTTATTTTGCTTTCATTGATACTGTTTTGTCGCGTTCTTGTCCGTAAATCATTATTTTTTATCAGTAGTTTGCGATCGATCGTAACACGTGGCTGCAAATTTATATTTAAATCAATTTTAGTGGCCTAAATTTAAAAAAAAAAGTTTCAGTATCTTAGATTCATACAAATTATTTTAATTGGCTTTTATGCAATTGGCATATATGCTATAACTTTGCTTAAACTAGCTGTATATCATTTCTATTTCACCTCTAAAGTGTTCGTGGGCAAAGAAAGTCGAAAGCACAACATTTTTGGAAAATGGGCGTGGCCCCGCCCCTTTATGGGGGATTATTCCACAAAACTTTCCATGCCATAACTCCGGTAAAAATTGATTTATTAAAACGATATTTGAAGAAAGTGTTCAACATATAAAGCTGACTCTTTGCTGAAAAAATAAACAAAATCGGTGAACGGACACGCCCACTTTTTGAACATAGTTCTAAAATATTTCTTCGTAAAATTAAAATCGCGATATTTTCATAATTGTATAAGTTATATAAATAAGATTTTACTCACATATTAGCCTTTTTAAACAAAACTAAACTGTAAAAAAATTTTGTGGATTTTGGTGAAGTAGGCGTGGCGCCTCCCACTTTTTAGCATAAAAGCTCTGCTATTTTCAAAAGCGATTGGTTGGAATTTCAAGAATGTATTTCAATGAAATTTTGTGAGATGCTTCCCAATAGTATGTAGTATACTCCTGCCAAAAATTACGCAAATCGAATAACAAACAAGCAAGATTTACGGGCAAGTAGTTAACACCCTACTGCCTTTTTTATACCTAGTAGTGCTTCGCACACAAGGTATATTAACTTCATTGGCCTAACGGTAGTATGTAACGGCATAAACGAATCGAGATAGATATTGACTTATACATATCAAAATGTTCAGGAGGAAAAGAGAAATTGATTGAGCCATGTCCGTCCGTCCGTCCGTCCGTCCGTCCGTCTGTGAACACGATAACTTGAGTAAATCTTGAGATATCTCAATGAAATTTGGTATGCAGGTTCCTTTTCACTTTCGGTAAAAATTTACTTATTGAAGCGATATTTAGAGAAATTGTTCAACATATAAAGCTAACTCTTTGCTGTAAAAATAAACAAAATTGGTGAACGGACACGCCCACTTTTTGAACACAGTTCTAAAAAATTTCTTCGTATAATTAAAATCGCGATATTTCCTTAATTGTATAAGTTATATAAATAAGATTTTACACACATAACAAGCTTTTTAAGCAAAACTGAACTGTATAAAAATTTTGTGGATTTTGGTGAAGTAGGCGTGGCGCCGCCCACTTTTTAGCATAAAAGGTCAGCTATTTTCAAAAGCAATTGCTTGAAATTTCAAGAAGGTATTTAAATGAAAGTTAGTGAGATGCTTCCCAATAGTATATAGTATACTCCTGCCAAAAATTACGCAAATCGGATAGCAAACACGCAAAATATACTGACAAGTAGTTAACACCCTACTGCCTTTTTTTTTATTAATTTTTTCTATTTTCATACCTTTCATGAACATGGGGAAAGCTATTTATATTTTGTTATTTAGTGATAGTTTAATTTCCCACTTACAATGGAAATGTTTTTATCGAAAACAATCAGTTGCCTTTATAACAAATTTTCAGGTATGTATTAAAATAGACCTGAGTAAATTAGGATACCAAAACAGATCACTACTAGGTATTTAATGTTCGGTTACACCCGAACTTAGACTTCCTTACTAGTTTCTTTTTGTGTTTGTTTTGTTTATGACATGATTTGTCGTAATTCGATTCTTTTGTGCATGTGCACTTATCAAAAATGAGTAAACTGGAGTGCTTATTTGTAATTTTTTTTTGTTTTGTTATTACTAGTGGCGTTAAACTGCTTTAAGTCTATTCTTATGAATTATAATTTCTTTTTTGTTTTTATTGTTGTTTCCTATACTATACGGAATTTAAGTAAAATTGTTATTCTTATCAATACTCTTAACTTTGTAATGTCCACTATATCTATTTTCTAACTTATGGGAGGCCTCTTCTCTAACTAATACTAAATCTCCTATGTTAATTTCCTTACTATAGCTATTTTTATCGTAATTTACTTTTTGTTTTTCTTTAGCCTCTTGGACTAATTTTCTAGCTCTTTGCTGTGCTATTTGAAGTCTATATTTTACTTCTTTGTCATAAGCTTCGTGATTGTATAACACTGTCTTACAATGATTTTGCACCAAAGCTGATATATTTTTTTTCCTCCTCAAAGCATCGAAAAACATAGAAAAATGTGAAAAAAAGGGGGGGTAAACCGGACAAATTCTGAGTTGTTTCAATTTGACTGTTTTTTGAAAAATTTGCAAAATTTATCCCTGTTTTCTCACATTCAAACCTAATTATCTTCTTTGGTACATCTGCTATATCAACAATCTTTACTTTTCTTCAAAAGGGAAAATTTTGCGCAAATTTTGTGCTATCGCTCACTTTTTTTGACTTCCCCATTTAAAAGATATCGTCGAAAATGTCAACAATCAAATTTAACGAAAACCTCATTTTCGTTATATATACCGAACTTTGACGTCAGAAATCTATAGAACCGCTTAAGACACGACCAATTTTTTCCCTCCTATCTTGTAGGAAATTTTATAGCAAAAATTTCGGTATATATAGATCTTGAAAAATATGCAAACTAATTGTCAATTTCGGCCATTACAAAAAAAGGGCAAGTTCAGAAAAAATGAGAGTTTTTTCTAAAATACAGTTTTATTGTCTTTTCACGTAGTATAACTTCGTTTCTTTCAAAATTCATAATATTTTCATATTTTAATCAAAAACCCCCACTCACTGAATGAATTTTGCAATGTAAGTCTAGGACTGGACACAACCATTTATTTGTTTACTAAAATCAGCTGTATATGCCTATTAACATCTCTCATTTTTGAGGTGCCAAAATCGAGTATTGGCGAAACCCAAGAAAGTTAAATACAAAGTTAAATAAAAACAAGTCAGGAAAGGGCTGTCTGAGGCTGTGCCGAAGGCTTTATACCTTTCATGAATGCCAAAGCACACTTATCGGAACAATCGATTGTATGGGAGCTATACCTTATGTTGGTCCGATCTGGCTGATTTTGCCTACATATGTTACATATATAATATGTAGCAAACGTGCAAAATTTTACGTTCCTAGCTTCTTAACTGCAAAATTGATAGCCCAAAACCCATTTATCGAAACTATCGATTATATGGGAGCTATATGTCATGTCATCTGAGTCATTTTCACTACACACGTTACAAATACAATATGTACTAAACTTGCAAAATTTTACGTTCCTAGCTTTTGAATTGCAAGAATTATAGGCCAAGACCCATTTATCGGAACAATCGATTGTATGGGAGCTATGCCTTGTATCGGTCCGATCTTGCTGGTTCCGACAAATGATTAATCCTAAGCAAAATGGCGACTGCTTGCAAAATTTCATCGAGATATCTCTAAAACTGAGGGACTAGTTTGCGTTCAAACAGACGGACGGACGGACAGACGGACATAGCTAAATCAACTCGCCTTATCGCCCTGATCATTTCGGTATACTTAATAGTGGGTCTATCTCTTCTTCTTCTCATACTTACAAACATCGGACCACAGTTATAATACCATTTCATGTTCATGAAAGGTATAATAAAAACAAGTAAGGAAGTCTAACTTCGGGTGAACCGAACATTAAATACCCAGCGTTAGTTTTCAGAAAAAGGGGCGTGGTTTTCATCCGATTTCGCCCATTTTAAAAGTAAATCTATTTTAATTTGGTGGGCGCAGCCGCGCCCCTTGCTTATAAAGCATTAACAACTTTCAAGAGCCAAAAGTAGTCAATCGATCTATTCAAGGGTTATACCATGTCCTATATATAACTTTGGAAAAGAAGGCGTGCCATGCCCATAACTTTTAACGTATTTTGTGATATATGTTTACATTAATCAATATTTACATAATTTTAAAAAAGTGGGTGGTGGTGGCACGCCCACGGATTTTATTATGTTGTTTGTCATTGCAGATCTTTATGATACTTTCACAGTGGCTTGTTAATAGTGAAATGTTGATATTTCGTTTATTCACTTGTGGGCGGTGCCACGCCCATTTTCCAAAATATTACCAAAAAAAAATTCAAACAACACTAATAACATCATCAAGTGAATGAGTGTAGTAAATTTTAGCATCATATCTTCATCAGTTAAACAGATATTGCATATTCCGGTTTCATAACTAAGAGAACTTTAGTCCAAAAAGGGGCGTGGTCGTTCACCGATTTTTCTTATTTTCTGTGGTAGTACTCTACATAAACATAACATGTCTGGTACCTTGTTTCGTAAACCTATCTCACACCGTTCTGAAGTTATTAGCAGTCGAATTTGAAAATTGCTTGACTCATAAGTGGGCGGCGCCACGCCCACTTTACAAAATTTTGCAAAAATAATGTAAAGAATTTGAAAGTTGATGTATGTTCCACATTATATTATTATAGCGGTATCAGTTAATTAGATATGGACTTTTCAATATTTCCACCTCCTTTCAATACAACTTTTATGAAAAAGTAGGCGTGGTCGTGAAGCGATTTAGTTTATTTTCTATACCTGAATTTAACACAACAATAGTATGCCCTCTTCAAAATTTCGTTACACTAGCATAAACTGTTCTGAAGTTATTAAGAGTCAAAGTTTGAAAATTTCTTCAAATATGAGGTTTTCGTTAAATTTGATTGTTGACATTTTCGACGATATCTTTTAAATGGGCAAGTCAAAAAAAGTGAGCGATAGCACAAAATTTGCGCAAAATCTTCCCTTTTGAAGAAAAGTAAAGATTGTTGATATAGCAGATGTACCAAAGAAGATAATTAGGTTTGAATGTGAGAAAACAGGGATAAATTTTGCAAATTTTTCAAAAAACAGTCAAATTGAAACAACTCAGAATTTCTCCGGTTTACCCCCCACTTTTTTCACATTTTTCTATGTTTTTCGATGCTTTGAGGAGGAAGAAAAATATCTCCGCTTCGGTGCAAATAATTTTTAAAATTTTGTAAGACAGTGTAATGGGCTGATTTTATTTTCCATTAGAAATTCGTAATTCGGTGGGTTTTTTGCAAATATTAGTTCAAATGGACAATATTTGTGTGTGGTAGATGGTGTTGTATTATAACAATACGCGAAATACTTGAGATATTCATCCCAATCGTCTTTGTCACTGGATATGTATGAACGTATGTATTCATCAAATGTCCGATGTCTGCGTTCCACAGTACCCAAAGCTTGATGATGATATGGTGTTGAAGTTTTATGTTCAATTTTCAACAATTTACACAGTTCCTGGAATAGGCTATTTTTATATTCTGTGCCCATGTCTGTCAGGATTGTTTTCATTTGTCCATAAACTAGGACTGTAATTGCGTGTTTGCTTGGGACCGGGATGGCTACTAAGTATTTAGTTAGGTCGCAAATAATGGTAACTGCATACTCGTTGCCATCTATGGACTTTGGTAATGGTCCGACTGTATCTATTTGTACAATATCGAACGCCTTCGGAGGTGTCTCCGTTATTGTCATAGGCTCTTTTATGTGCTTATTTGTTTTGTTTTTCTTGCAGTGGATGCAGTTTTTTATGTATTTTCTTATGTCATTTTTATGTTCAGCCAGCTATATTTCTGCTTGATTTTATCTGTCATGCGATTTATTCCTGGGTGGCCACCACTAATAGGATCGTCATGATATTTATGCAGAATTTCTTTAATTTTCCCGGGATTTGTCACGTATATAACCTCTGGGGTTAGAGCGATTGTTAACTTTTTGAGAACTTTATTACCCATTTCCATAAATTTGCCTACTGCAGTATAATTCTTATTAAACAATTTGTCCCCTAAGGACAAATGTACTTGTACAAGTCCTAAATTGCCGGCTTCTTTTTCAAGCCTGGTAAAGAATTGTCCTAAGTCAATCTTATCCTCAACAATTAGGTTGCTTGTATCAAAATTTCTACAAATTTTCTTTCCTTTTTTGAAGTACAATTTCGGAGGATTGAAAACGAGCTCGACATGTCTTTTTACTTCAAATTTATTTAGCGCTTCGTAAATTTTGGGGTTCTCTTTGTGACTTTCTTTAATTTCAGTTTTATTACTGGTCTTTTTAGCTGCTGATCTTGTAGTTATTTTTAATATTTTACTGGCTTCCACTGACATATCTCTTAGGTTTGTAATTGTTATGCGTGATAATGCGTCTGCAATATGATTTTCTTTTCCAGCTATGTACTCCACCTCAAAATCGTACTCTTCTAAATCCAATCTTACTCGTGTCAGCTTAGATGAAGGGCTTTTCATTGAAAATAAGTATGTTAATGGGCGATGGTCAGTTTTTACTAAGAATTTTCTGCCATAGACATATGGTCTGAAGAAGGTTATAGCCCAATGGATTGCGGCTAATTCTTTTTCTATTGTGGCTTTGTTGGTTTCACCTTTTGTAAAGGATCTAGGAGCGTAAGCAATAGGTAACTGTTTGCCATCATGTTCTTGGCTAAGGACTGCGCCACAAGCGTACCCACTAGCGTCTGTTGTTATGCAAAATTTTTTATCGAAATCTGGGTGTTGCAAAAGTTTTGGACTAATTAATGCCTCCTTTAAATAGACAAAAGCTTTTTGACATTCTTCCGTCCATTCGAAGGAAACATTCTTTCTGCAAAGCCTAGTTAATTTTCTTTAGTGTTCTGCAAAATTCGGTACAAATCTTCTGTAATAGTTGCAGAAAGCTACGAATCTTTTAACTTCGTCCGCTGTTTTTGGTGTTGGGTAATTTTGAACTGTTTCAAATTTGCTCGGGTCGGGTAATATTCCCTTATTTGTACATTTATGTCCTAAATAAGTTACTTCTTGGCTAAAGAATAGGCATTTATCTGGATGTAATTTTAGGTTGTATTTTCTGCAATACATCTCTTAAATTTTTTAGCATGTGGTTTTCGGAACAACCTAATACAACTAAATCATCCATATAGAGGAATGCTTGCGATGGTTTGAGTCCTGCGAATGCTAATGTCATCATTCTCTGGAATGAATTTGGTGCTACTTTTAATCCATATGGTAGTCTTTTGAATCTGTATGTGCCATTTTCGGCAGTAAATGATGTTATGTCCCTGGAGTTGGGGTGTAATTCGATTTGATGAAAACCTGACATAAGATCTAGGCATAAACAATATTTTGCTAAAATATCATCAATTCTTGGAAGTGGGAATTTGTCTGCTGCTAGTTTTTTGTTTACCTGTCTGTAGTCTACCACTAATCTCCATCTCTTTTCTGTTTTCCCTGGGAGTGATTTTTTAGGTACCAATAAAATTGGACTATTGTATTCTGATATGGAAGGTTCTATTATGTCATCTTCAATTAGCTTATTTACTTGTTTGCTTATTTCTCCTTTTTGTGTTTGAGGCAATCTATAATTTTTTATGTAGACGGGAGTATCATCCTTCATGCATAATTTTTGTTTGTAAAAATTATTAGAGGAAATTGGTTCTGTTTCTAGTGCAAATATGTCTATGAATTCTGTGCATAATGTTGTTAGTTGCAAGTTGACAAATTTTGGAAAATTTTTTGTTAATCTTTTTAATTTTTCTGAATCATTGTAATTTTTATCGTGTGTGGTTGTTTTAATTAATGTGTAATCATCTAAATTTTCAGTGTTAATCTTGTAATTTTGAATAGTTGTGTTTTTATGTGTGGTGTTGATAATTCTAACAAAAGTTTGATCTTTGTTTGTGATTGTGTTTGCTATGAAAATGCCTTCAGACAATTGTTGGTGTGGTATGAAGATATTCTTGCTATCGGTATTTACGTTAATTTGTCTAATGACTTCAGATCTAGCAGGGATCGTAATGGTATTGACAGACAAACAATTTGTTAATTGCATTGTTATTGTTTGGGGAAAATCATATGGTCTTAGAATGAGTTTATCTTCTGTTTTTCCATAGTCTAGTATACAATTGTATTTCTTTATGAAGTCTAATCCTATGATTCCGTCACATGGGATTGGGAAATCGTCTTCTACGACGTGGAATTTATGATAAATTAGAAGGTCATCGCCTTTTAAATCTGCTTTAACTGTGCCTAATGTACTAGTTATTCCCTGACCAATGCCTTTTAAATCTGTAATTTGTTCTTTATTTATTTTGTGGTTGCCTATTTGATGCTTCTTAATAAGGGATATGTCTGCTCCTGTATCAATTAAAAAGTTTGACATTGAATCATTTAATGATGTCCTTGTAGATATATAGCTGTTTAGATGTAGATTTAGTACGCATATTTTTCTTTCCTTTAATCTTGAAGTGGAGTTTCCTGGTTTTCCGTCTGAGTGCAGCTACGCACCTTACGGGGCTGGTTGTAAGTTCTGTTCCCATTTCGGGATTGTGATCCCCTTCGGTCGGTGTTATTGTTGTTGTTACTAATTGATCTTGAATTATTGTTGTACCTTGATTGTGGTCTAAATCTCCTATTTTGGTAATTCCCATAGTTGTTACTTCGGTAACCTCCTCGGAAATTACTCCTGTACTGACTTTGCTGTCGTACATTTAAAATTGTATTTGAGCTGTCTGTTATTTCAGTACAGCTGTTTGTAAACTTTGATATTGCATCATTCATAGTTGTTAACGAACCTGCTTGCATTATCATTTTTACCTTATCATTTGAGCAGTTTTTACACATAGCTTTGACTGCTGCTTGTGTTGAATATCTCGTTGCTAAGTCTGGGGTAAGTCCATCCGAGATATAAGCCCCTTCTAGTGACCTAGTAATTTTTTCTACTTCTGCTGTGTACTCGTTAGCAGTTTTGCTACGTTGCTGGATGTTCAGGAGTTTAGCAGTTAAAACTTCTACTGATTCACCCTTTATTGCGGGTTTTAATTTAATTTTTATTTGCTCTATTGTGCTTTCATTACTGATGAAATTCCTTGCCGTTCCCTTTAGCTTGGTCTTTATCATTGTTATAGCTAAAGCTTCGTGCTCATCCTTGATTTGCTCAAGTATATCAAGGGCGTCCAAGAAACTGTGTAGGTTTTCTGGTTTACCATCAAACTCCGGTAGCACTGACGAAGCAGTTTTAATGAATTCAACTGTTGTTTGCACCATTGTGACTTTTATGTTTGGGGTATTTATGGATTGGAAATTTTGTTTTATTTCTTTTATTGTTGCTGTCTGGCTAGTGGAAGGTGTTGGAATCGGACTCTGAGCGCGTTCCAACAAAAGGAAATTGAAATCTATTTTAAGTTTTTCCTGCACTGTGGTTGGTATGTTGCATTCTATATTGTGCCTAGCTAACGAAGATACCAATTTATCTCGTACTGCGAAAAAAAATTGGCTAGCCTCTTTTTGGTGTTCTTTGGTAAGTATACGATTTGTTGTATTAATTACCTGTCTTATTCTTTCTAAAGCTCCTGCGATTATGTTCAAATGCTTGACTATTGGTTCTGGTTTTATAATAGCGCTTTTATTTATGCATTTGTATGATTTACTGGCTTTTGTTTTTTCTTCAGATAATGCGTTATAAATTTCTTGCCATCTACTCATTTCTTAATTTCTTAAACGCGTTGGTGTGCGTCGTTTAATTGTCTCAATTTGTTTTTGATATAATTTTTTATTAAGATTGCAATTGCAACAATTAAACATGTGACTACACATCCAAAAATAGTCAACCATTTGTCGGTATGTGGTTCATATTTAACTAGTTTGTTTTCATAATTTTTCTCTGCAGAATTTTCTTTTCCTACCTCGTATCCTGCTATTCCTATCAATATTCCATTTAAGGCAATTTTCCACCAAGCCATTTTCAAAAGAAAAGAAGATCGATTTTTTTTTTTTTTGTCACTCTAATTTACTCATTTTTTTAGTATTTTTGTTTTTTTTTTTTTGTTTACAAAAACAGGGTACTGTAACTAGTGCCCTAAAACGAATAATTAATTTTATTTAATAGTAGTTTTGCAATTTTTTTTTAAAAAGTGTGACTTTTGTCAATTTATGTGAGTAATAGAAACCACCTACACGAACAAACATACAGAAGCTATTTTTGAAAAGATTTTTTGGTCAAATGTATATTTTTGAAGCTCCTAAAGGGTTAAAGTGGGATATTTCGCGAAAACGAGCAGCCCCGATTTTACTGAAAACGTAGTTCGACATTTAGGATAGTCCCAGACAAGACCTCATTCACAGTTTTTGTGCCCATTTTTGTTGAACCTATTCTTGCCAGCAGAGCGGTGTGTGCTACACCAGCCGTCGAGGCACGTGTTTCACGCCTCGAAGCTTCGATCAACGAGTTAACTTCAGCATTGAGGGGGCAAAGCATTGCACGCTCTCGCTCCCGACAACGTTCGCATTCACGGGCAGCTTCACCAGCTCCAAATAATAATATCGATGGCTTCGTGAGCAAATGTCCTAAGTCCATTTTTTTTGAAAAATGAGATTTTAATGCAGAACGATAGTACAGTTATAAATACATCGTTTACCATCAAAAAAATTACCAAAAAGTCGATTTTAGGTATTGTTATGTAGTGGTATGCAAATGTTCTAAGTCCACCAAAAAAAAAAGAAGAAAAACGTACGTCGTAAGTCCAGTTGAAAATAAGTTTTTATTTGTTTCATTCAATTTTATTCCTGGAATCATATCCAACTATTACGTATGATGTATTTTAAGCCTGACTTTAACCGAATTGATGGCAAGGTCTCCGCTTGCTGTGCAAACTCGTTTGAAGTTCTTAAAAATTTGCTATAGTTTTACTTTAGCTAATAACTACTTGTGGCTAATAAAATTTTAGACAAGTACCAAGAAGGCCATGCTTTCTCTTTCCTTGAAAAAATAAATTTTTTGGTTTTAGTTCCGCTGTAGTAAATACGCGATTATAGTCGTTGAGCAAAGTTGTGCAAATATTAATAGCTATTAATTTATTTCATTTAACTTTACCTTGAACGAAGAAAAATACCTTCTAGAAAATATGAAGATTTGCAATTTATAAAACAAACTTTACCCAAGGACCAACACAAATTTTATGATGATTTACCTCACCACTGATATATCTTAAAAAGTATAATATGTAGTAGTTTTTGTTAGCAGCCATGAAAAAAACTGTAATTATTTATTATTTGGTTTAACAAAATAAAATATATTGCATGAAACACGCAACAAACACAACATTTTTTTAACTGAAAATGTTCTAGTCCATGTAAATAATACCCTGTAAAACCCTGTGAACCACCCAAATTGGCAAAAACCCATAATCTTAGAATGATTCATTCTATTTATATATCAAATGTTATCCAATTCGGTTAAGCAGTTCCCGCGATATAAGGAAAAATAAATAAAATGCGGTTAGGTGGCAACCCCCGGTGACAACCCTGCTTGAACTTGTCATATTTAAAATTACGCCGAAAACACTTTTCATTTGATACCCGTATTGTCATATCTTGCTCAATATTTATAAAAACGAGATAGGTGGCAACCCTGTAAACCGTCCCAAATGGCAACACATATGTAGGTATATATTCTTAGAATTAATCATACTGTCTATATGCAAAATTTCATCGAAATCTGAAACAAAACAAACACAATTTAATTGTAAGAAAATGTTCTAAGTCCATGTAAATATAACAAAATCATAGAAAGAAAATGTTTTAAGTCACAAAAGTGCTCATAACTTTGCATTTACTTTATTTAGAAATATTCTGACAACTGATATCTAAGCAAGCTGAACTGAAGGAAAAAACTGCATTTTTAGATTCTAAAAATATTGACAACAAAAAAAGTTAGGCGGTTTTTTTCCTCTCCTGAACAATTACAAAAAATGGACTTAGGACATTTGCTCACGAAGCCAGCGATATGTGTTGGTATCATCAACGCTACGCCAACAGGGCTAAGCATTGCAGAACACCTTGCTCGTTTCAGGGAAACGCTCCATCGGACCGTCAGTGGCGGCTAGCGGCCCTTCGTTCAAATCAAACCGCCTGTTTGTAACTGATCGCGCCACCAAAGTCCAATACCTGGTGGACACTGGCGCTGATCTCTGCACATATCCGAAGTCCTTGGCTCCTGGGGCATCAAAACCAGTCAACTACACTACGGCTCCATGATCAACACTTACGGTTTTATCACATTATCGCTAAAATTTGGCCTCAGGAGGGATTTTAAGTGGCGGTTTGTTGTTGCGGACACAACTAAACCAATAATTGGCGCTGATTTTTTGGCGCATTTTGGAATTTTACCGGACTTGAAGAACAGCTGCCTCATCGATTCCACAACATGTCTAACAACCTCATGTAAGTTATCGTTATCTAGTATCGTTTCAGAAATCAAGGTCACGGCTGTCGATTCGCCCTGGTCTGGTCTTCTTTCGGATTTTCCAAGCGTGACAAAACCTGAAGGCATTTGCTTTCCCGCCAAACATAGTACGATGCATCATATATCTACAACACCTGGACCACCCGTATCTAGCAAGGCACGACGACTCGCCCCTGACAAACTAAAAATCGCCAAAATGGAGTTCGATAAAATGATGCAACTGGGAATCGCTCAGCGTTCAAAGAGTCCCTGGTCATCCCCGCTCCACCTGGTACCTAAAAAGTCAGGCGAGTGCAGTCAGCAGAATGTCGTTTAATATATTTTGCGTTAGGTCTTTTATAGGGCCGCAGCAGAAAAACCTGTTCTTGTAAAACTTCAGTTAGTTCCTTAGGTATTTGCATTCCCTTTTATGCTATGTCCTCAAATTAGTTTCGTCATGTCATTGGCAAGCATAGATCACCTTACTTGCTAACATATTGTTGTTATGTATGGAACGTAATGTTGTGGGTAACTCCACAAGTACTCCCCTTCTGCGAAAAAAGAAATTAAGATTGTTTGTTAGGAAAAATAATATTTACGTAGATTATCGAAATCTGACGCGTTTTCGAGTCGTTGGTGTAGATGAACTTGTATCGGAGTCAGATGGACAATACGACAAAGAGAGTCGAGATCTTCCTGGTTGAGTCGACTGAAGTGATGATGGCGTTGTTATTGTATTATTACTGTCATCTGGTACGTCGTTGTTGTTGTTGCTAACATCTTGGTAGTCATCGGTAAGCACAAATACTGGTTTGAGGTGATCGATGGATACAACAGTGTTTTCGCCTCTGATTTCAATTACGAAATGTTTTTCATGCCTAGATCAATTTGATGAGGCCCCTCATATGGTGATGTAAAAGCGGGGCATCACGACGAACCAAGACATGTGAAAAATTTGCCAATTCCTTGAAAACGAAAGTTTTTCTCTGACCATGTCGTGCTACGGGTTGAGGAGCGAGATTATTGAAATGTCGTTTTAAGCGCTCTGCGATATTGGATGGGGGCAACCCGCATTCTGGCGAAGGTGCAAGGAATTCCCCCGGTAGGCGAAGGGGTTCCCCATAAACGAGGCCAGCCGGAGTTGTTCGAAGATCTTCCTTCCAGGAGGCGCGGATTCCAAGAAGCACGACAGGTAGCATATCTACCCATGAATCATTTTCATGACACCGAATAGCATCCTTCAAGTGACGGTGCAGGTGTTCCACCATTCCATTGGATTGTGGATGGAAAGTCGTGGTGCCTATGTGTTTGCTGCCGGTTAGACGAGCGAGAGCGTTAAATAATTGACTCTCAAACTGTGTTCCTTGGTCGGTCGTAATTCTAAGCGGTACTCCGTAGCGGCATATCCAGCCAGTGAAAAGCGTACTGGCCACACATTCAGCTCCAATGTTTTCAATAGGAAAAACTTCTGGAAACCTGGTGAAACGGTCGATAATCGTCAGACAGTTGCGATATCCCTTGGATGGAGTATATGGTCCGATGATGTCTACGTGGATATGTTCAAAGCGCCGTGTTCGTCCTGGAAAATCTGGAATTGGTGATAAAACATGACGAGTTACCTTGTTTCGTTGGCAGGCTAGGCATGCACGAGCCCACAGTCGACAGACTTTGTTAATATTTGGCCAGACAGCGTTGAGTTATTAATTTTGCAGACGCTGGTATTCCAGGATGGCTGATGCTATGAAGGGCGTCAAAAATTTTCTTCCTCAAAGGTTGGGGAACAAAAGGGCGAATTAGGTCGCCGGACACGTCGCAATATATTGGTTTATTACAGCCTGGGACGTTGACAGGACGCAGGGAAAGTGAATCATCTTGTTGACCCTGTATACGTTGTAGAAGCTCCTCATCGCTAGCTTGTGCATCGGCAAGGTCATTAACTTATACCGCTGCGGAAATCTCTTCAATGCGAGAAAGGGTATCCGCGACGACGTTATCTCTGCCAGCTATGTGTTGGATGTCGGTCGTAAATTGGCCGATAAAATCCAGACGATGAAATTGCCAAGGTGTTGCTCGGTCAGGATCCTGGGCGAATGCGTGCAGCAAAGGCTTATGATCCGTAAAGATTGTTTGTGCCTTGCCTCAAAAATGTAACGAAATTTTCGTAATGCAGCGTAGATAGCGTGAAGTTCGCGATCGTATGGACAGTGCTTCCTGAGCGCTGGCTGTAGCTTTTGACTAAAGAAGGCTAGCGGCTCCCAGTTTTGTCCTCGTCTTTGCTGGAGGACTGCTCCAATTGCGTACTCGCAGGCATCGGTAAAAATAGCCCATGGAAGCGTTGTATCCGGGTATACCAATAGTGTGGCTTCTCGCAATTCATCTTTACAGGCTTCAAAGGCTGCAGCGCCCTCCGGTGTCCAAGGAACCGGGTGAGAACCTTTAATAGAAGTACCTTGGGTATACTCGTGCAGAGGCCTCTGAAACTTGGCAGCATTTTTAAGAAATTTACGATAAAAATTTATCATACCAAGAAACTCACGCAATTTTGGCATTTTTGTAGGGCGAGGAAAATTAATGATTGCCTCCACTTTCGCTGGGAGCGGTAAGATTCCCTGAGCCGAGATGCGATGACCAAGAAAGTCGACCTCTGATTGACCAAAACGACATTTAGCGGTGTTAATTACTACACCGTACTTTGTTAGTCGTTCAAAAAGAGTGCGTAGATGTATGCGATGTTCTTCAATATTTGTCGATGCGATCAGGATGTCGTCGATATAAGGAAAGGCAAACTCATCTAAGCCCCGTGTGACCTCATCAATAAACCGTTGAAAGGTCTGTGCGGCATTTCGTAGTCCGAACGTCATGAACGGAACTCAAAAAGGCGGAATGGCGTAACTATGGCCGTTTTGTTGATGTCGTCTGTGGCCACTGGTATCTGGTTCAATGCCCGTACCAGGTCAATGGTTGAAAATATAGTTTTACCAGAAAGATTGTCTGTGAAGTCCTCAAGAAAGCGTACAGGATAACGATTCGGTATTGTACGGGCGTTCAACCGCCGATAATCCCAACACGGTCGCCACTCGCCTGACTTTTTAGGTACCAGGTGGAGCGGGGATGACCAGGGACTCTTTGAACCCTGAACGATTCCCAGTTGCATCATTTTATCGAACTCCATTTTGGCGATTTTTAGTTTGTCAGGGGCGAGTCGTCGTGCCTTGCCAGATACGGGTGGTCCCCCCCCCCCCCCAGGTGTTGTAGATATATGATGCAGCGTACTATGTTTGGCGGGAAAGCAAATGCCTTCAGGTTTTGTCACGCTTGGAAAATCCGAAAGAAGACCAGACCAGGGCGAATCGACAGGCGTGACCTTGGTTTCTGAAACGATACCAGATAACGATAACTTACATGAGGTTGTTAGACCC